>RQTK01001257.1:0-126038 GCA_003991915.1 Elysia chlorotica
GCACGGCTTCATATGCATGAACTGATTTCAGCATCTGTCAAGGAAAACAGGAGTCTTGGGATAATAACAATACTTGCATATTGTTAACAACAGAGTTATATTATGAACAGCCTATGTGGGGAGGCGTTTGGTTGAATAATTAACTGCCGTTTTTGTCTCCATATGCATTATAGACCCCATACACATTAATTGTTCTGTAAAAGCTGATTATTTTAAACAATAACAAAAACAATGGTGTGAGGTTTTGTGAGTAATTGGAGGTGCAGAGGGAAATATTTTTATGGTGGTGGTGGTGGTGGTGATGGTAAAAATTTCAAAGTTAACTGATTGGAATTTGTTTTGTGATTTTAAAGCTCTTTAAAATGTTTAAAATATGTTGATATCCTAAAGTTATTTATTATTTGTATCATAAAGAAGTTTTTTGTTCTACCCTCTATTTCGGTTGCAAATTCAACATAGGAATTTTGAACCATGTTTTCAGATGATTTTCCAACAATATAGTCAACATTAAAAACAGATTTGAATGATAAATTGAGCGTAAACTTTAGAAACAAGAGCTATCCAACTGCACATGCTCGATTTAAATTCGAAAGAGACACTTTTTGGTTTTCTAACTGAGGAGATTTTTTATCATAGCAGATTCCCGGTAATCAAAAATTTTTTCTACAATATTGTCGTAAACTGGGACTGATAGCCGCTGATAGAGTTGCGGCTTGCAATAATATGATGTCATTCGAATATTGGTAGTAAAATTTAGCTGACTGGCCATGATTGAAGGAAATCTGACAATTTTCCGAACACATGCAGATCTAAATCTTAGTCAACACAAGTAAATGAAATGCATCATCTACCTACTGTGATCCAGGTTTGAGGGACATCCTCGCTGCTGAGGACAACCTCTCCCAGCCTGCTTACACCCGTGCAGTTGCTGAATACCAGAGTCTTCCCTGAGACAAAGCATTAGTAAATACATTAAATTGTTTACGATTGTCACATATGGAAACACCTTACAATGTTCATATTCAGCTTATTATATAACAAAATATGGATATATTTAGAAAAAAAAATCTCATTAAGTCTTGAAATGTCACCTTATGTCCTCACAGAACAATACAGAATTGAGTAACCCAAAAGATCATGATTTTGCATAAGAACAAAGTGGAGAAAAATACACACTTTAAAAAAATTTCAGAAATGTTTAAGTTACTTTAAATAATCAAGGACAACTAATGTTATGTACACAAAGTAAACCACTTAAAAGCTGTCAACCTGTTTGCTCTCTTGAACTGAACTATCAAAAATTAAACCAGCCAAGTCAATCAAATTCATTCCCAGTGCTAACTAATGGACTGAGCACACTGCATGATTGGCTCCGCTCACAAACAATTACGATCTCACAAACTTTCAACATCCTTATTTCGATAATGATTTTGTTTTGTTTTGTTTTGTTTTTCTGATCTTTTTACATTTCTTTTTCTTGCTTTTACTCCTAATCTTCTTCTATTTATCAATGTTGTTTGTCTGGTTTACACAATCTCATATCGGAACATTAAAATACTTAATAAATTTTGTGACATATATTTATAGATCTGCTGTCTATGAACATGAACAAACCTTTGAGAACATGCTTCAGAAAGTGAGTGTGGATCTTGAACAATCTGTCAAAAGACATAAGGCAACCCCGAAAGTGCTGAATGCCCCAGACACTATCAAATCGTATCGCTTTCAGACCCAGATCTGTTTGGAACTTGTGCAGCAACCTGGCTATATCATCCTGGATATACCTCACCCCTTCCTGATGAGATCGGGCTCTTTCAATGTTCTTTCGGAGCCAGCTCCTGGGTGATGTTTAAAGTTCTTTGTATAAGTTCATTAGCAGATTTTGTAAAACGTATACTTATGTCTTAAGATCATAACCAGCATTTTTTTTTTGTTTTAAATTACCACAAAAGGAAGCAGACAAGCAGACTATCCCTAAATGTTGTTAGCTTTACTTGAGCGTGATTATTCTTTGCAAAAAAGATTAATGCCTATAGTGGCTTACAACTGCGTGCTATAGCAATAATGATAAAATTAATGATAATAATAATTACCTTATTATAAAGAAGTTAAGCTCATAATTGATATCATAAAGGATTTTTAACAGGGGGGGAACAGGGCATTCTACAAAATTGTGCGATGCGGTATAAGTTTCATAAATTTATGTGTGCATAATCTTCAGGTAAAGAAAACACTTTCCGTTTCTCTCATTTGAGCATATTGAGGCTAAAACTGAGAAGAAAACTCTTAGCTATCCAATATTTAAATGATTCAATAAGACGGGAGTCTAAAAATGCAAATTTTCTGACAGAAACAAATCTGACTTACGTAACAAATTAATAATGATTATTTTTAAGCGCACAAATTTTAATGTGCACACTGCACCGTTTTATTAGGACTACTTTAAGAAACTCAATGATCTGTAAATAAAACTAAGAGCATATGGGTACATTTGCTTATGACTTACAAAAATGTCCAAACATAATAATAGAAATAACAATCAAACGAAAAAACTAGAAAACAAACCAAATGTTCACTATGATGACATTTAGCTTTTATCTCAATTTCTTTCTTTTCTGCCAGATTGGTTAACTTGTTGCACACCACTTAATCTTGTCCTGAAAGCCTAGTAATTAGTTTTCTGTACGACACCAGAATAACAAGAACATGCACCGAAATGAATTTCTTGTTTCTACCGACCCATGTCTAAGGGAACTATGCAGTGTGATTTAAAAAAAACAGCTAAGCCATAACATTTTTAATTGATTATAAACTTACTTTTAACAAGTTCATTTTAGATCTATTTTTTTAAGATTTAGATTAGTTATTTTTTAATAATTTGATTTTTTGTTCTGTAGCTTTATCTCTTATTGATTAATTGGATTGGTAACCTCTCACCATACAGACTCTTCTCTCTTCTCTCTGCATTCAGTTTACGACTAATATTTATTATTTGACTCTATTTTTGGATCTAGATTTGATTTCTTTGCTACTATTGCTTGTATTTTACATTTAGATATGTTATCTTCATGATCTGGTTATGTGTTTTATCTTTATTTTTCATTTCTCTTTTTATCTTTTACATATAAAATGTTGTGTATGTATATTTTATTTCTGCTTTAATTCCATTTAGACATTTTTTTGTCTGATGAAGGCTTAAGGCCGAAAGTTTATGTCTTTTATATCGTTTTGTATTCTTAGAGCTGCACTAAACCTATTTTTGTACTTTTTTTTTGGCTGCCTTGCATATTGTTTATCAGGCTGCACTGCGACATTCATAATTAATTGATTATACTACTACTGCTGCTGCTGCTGCCACTGCCACTACTACCACTACCACTACCACTACCACTACCACTACCACCACTACTACTACTACTACTTGCTTTGTATCTTTATGGTAAGCAGTTCACGCTTCAGACAGACCACCGACCCCTTGAATTTCTAAAGATTTCTAAATTTGATAACCCTCGTATAATGCGTTGGGTATTGGCTATGCAAAGTTTTGTTTTCAGAGTAGAACACATTAAAGGCAAGGATAATGTGGGAGCTGATTTTCTTAGCAGAGTTCCTGTATAATATTTTGAATACTTATTATTAAATGTAATGTTTAGATTGCATTGTTGGCATTGTTGCGAAGTGGGCAACTTCTGATATGCCTGTACCTATTGTAATGTTTTATTTTCCGAAGTAATACTTTTATTGTTTGAATGGCAAGTATGTAATACTACTCGTAAAGCATGACTGCCGGTACGCCCACTTCAAGTAAAGGTCTCATGATGTATCTACTTTATTGATGATATTTCTATCAAGTGGAAGGCAATATACAATGCTTTGGATGTGAGAATAAATTTTTAGGACAAAGTTTGCGCTTAAAAAAATTAAATGCAACATTGCTGTAACGCATTGTACTATAAGTTGATCTATTTATTTCCTCACCCTTTTTAGGTGCGTAGCTTTTGGGTAGCGGATTGACTAGATGTATGTACATTACCTTGTTTGTTTGCATAACGATTGTATTTCAAGCCTAAGAATTTGATTGTGAGTTTTGCTTACTGAACACAGCCCTTCTCGAAACCTCCGGCTAGTTCTAGAATAGTAATCACCTCGTCACCTCTTGTTTACCTTTGTTCTGATTGGTTGTTAATTGCTAACGAGGTGTACCGAGAATATTCTCTTATGATTTACGTAATTCTTGTTCTGGATGATTCGACGAAATTTTGTATAAATAAGAATCTTAATTAGATTTAAGAGAGTCAAATTGTTTTCAAGAGTCAACATTGTTTTCCAGAGTCTACATTGAAACTCCAGTAATTGTACTATTGAGCCGTCCTACAAACATTGTAAAGTATAACACTTTTGTTGGATTAAACTGTGTGCAATTGTTACTTGCGGACTTCGGATTTATTTTCTGTGGACGAGTCGTGTGATTGGCTGTAGAATATTTTTAATACACCCTAGACAAACAGAGCCTAACAGATTACCACCTCACCAGCAAATCTGTTACAATAATAATAATAAGGCAAAGCAATTTTAGATAATTCAAGAAGTTGATTAAATACATAGATAAATAAATAATAACAATAATAATAATAATAATAATAATAATATAAAAAAATAATAAAAGTTTTTATTTAAAAGAACTATTTAGAAGTTAATATCCTTTCATATCAGGTCTTTAGGCAATTTGTGAACACTAATTTGGATATAAGGTAGATTTATTAGTGATGTTAACCATGCAAGTGTCGCTAGTATTTAGTGTGTGATGTTGGGCTATATTTGATAATTTTTATAGCGGTCATAAAATGGGAGGTGGCCAAAATTTTTTATAAACCATAAAACCTATACATTTTTTGAAAGCTGAAAGGATGCAGAAAATTTTGAAGCAGCTTTTACCATACAAGTGTTTTGTGATCTTGAAAGGCCAAAGTCAGGATTATATGCAAAAAAAAATATCCACTTGGTCATCAAATAACTTGAAAACCAACATGTTTAGCTCCAAGTAATAAGAATAAAAGTTGTAGACAATTATTTCACCTTTAGAAAATGTATAGGTCTAATACCCTCACACCAAGTTTTCTCTCTGACCATTGCCAACACAATAGAATGACATGTAAAAAGTGTGCAGAAGTAGATTGGATACTCAGGTTATTCAGGTCTCTTCATCATCTAGATCTACATCTCTCTTTCTCTCTACTTCTAACTCAACTGCTCTTGGCACTGACTCTCTGGGTCTGTATCTAGATTTCTAGATCTAGATCTAATAACTGGCTCCTCGCCTTCACTGTCACTATTAGATCTAGATCTACGACCACTATCATCACTAACAATATCAAAATTATCATCAACCTTACCATCTAAGACATCTAAACCTTGTTCTCAAGTAAGTAATTTCCTTCTTGATGGACCTGCTCCTTGGTCAGATATTGTTAGAGAATGCGGCTTTCAAGAGAAAATCAAGTGTCAACATGTAAACAAAGTATTATCTGAAAACAGCTGTTATCTTTATTCGAAACAACACTGGAAGAAAGGAGGAACTCTTCTTTATTCCTATTAAAATAGTTTCAATTTATTTTTGACGTGTAAAGAAGCTTTAGTCAGCCATAAATTTAAACCCTCTTTTATGGCCGGTCATATTGACCGTAACACTACATGAGCGACTTAACTGCCGATTTAATCAGCCGTAAACACATGTAGGGTTAAGAAAACATTCGCCCAAAACTAATCTTTAAAATCTTACCTCAGAGTTAAAATAATCGGTTTGTTACTTCTCCTATGACTATGTTCTCTGTTCATGGCTGTGTAGAATGAAGGATGCCAGTCAATCGGTCGATTGGTATTTTGATTGTCACTGTTTGAATGAAAAATATTTGTATACATATACAGTAATTCAACTTTTATGACAACCTTAAACATATATGCGATGTGTGTACCTTATTGAATTTCTAAACAAATAATCATCCATTTAACTATAAACCACAAGCTTGATTTTCATTATTTGTAGAAAATTACGTAAAAGGAATGGAAGAGTATTCATCTCATCTGTCCTCTTCACAGTAAAACTATCTCTTTGCCATCTACATTGATCTTAATTTATATATCAGAGAGAGAAAGGCAGTGATTCTGTTTTATAAATTGATATGTTTAAAAAAAATACAAATTATATAGTAAGTTTCTTAAAAGGCGTTCAGGTTCTTCTCACATTATAAAAAGTTGTCATAATTAATTTAAATCTTACTAAATGTAGTGCTCAAATTAAGTTTAAGTAAATACAGATTTTCCTGAGTATTAGATACTCACAGAAGTCTTTAAAAAATGTGTTAGTTTCTTTTATATACTTTTTTTCTTGCCAAAGTACAGAATCCAAATGTGTTTTTAATTGGTGGAGGTCAACTTGTATTTTAAACCTTCAGGTACATTTAAAAACTTTGACTTGTATGTCAAGTATCAAATTTCTCTTTTCCTTTTATTTCCATATATGAATTGCCTTCCTATCAGTAGGTAGATTCCCCAAATATGCATATGTCAAAATAATTCAGATGTAACACTCTTGAAATCTGTTTATGATTTTTTAAAATCATTACATAGTAGAGCCATTTATAATCTTCTAGATCAAAGTTCAGTTAACAGAGTCTAATGAGAGAGGCAGGCTGAAGCAAAGCAATGGGTTTGACCCATAGTTTGTGTGTTGACATGCTAGTTGAGGACTCAAATTGTGTCAAACCAGTTTTTGGCCTCTCCTAAGAATTGTCTCATGACGTATTATGATGGGCGGTTCTTTTTTAACCCACAAAGAAAAACAATAATATAATGACGCAAGAACACCAGGATATTGAGTGAAAATCTCAAATCTGGTAAACTTTGTCAAAAATTCACCCCAGACAGAACAAAAACTAAAATTTTTATACTTCCCTACTTTAATACGTTTTGAATAATCATTATATAAGATAAGATAATACTTTGGTGCAAATGGACAATTTTGTTTCCTTATCATGCTATTCAATCAAGTATGCTCAGCTCATGTTAATAACATCATAAACCAAAGGAAAAAAATCACGAGTTCCACATTTCTCCGCATGTACACAGGCAATGAACATTAAATTTTAGTCTCAGGAAAAAACTTGATTTTATATGAGTAATGAATATCTCTGCATTCTGATTGATTTTGGAGGAAAAAAAATATTTTTACATTCTACTCACTCATGTGACTCTGGAGTTACATGAGCATCAGAGAGCCCAAAGCAATTTAAGATCTTCATCACTGTAGTTCTTAGGTCTGAGGTAGTTAATGATAGCTTTACTTCTCGCAAGCCTGGTAGCAAAAAAGAAGGATTTTTGTTTCAGTTTCAATAGCAAAATACGAGTATAATGAGAGATGGAGAAAAATTTGAGTAAAGATCAACATACTATGGTCTCATGATTACACTGCACTCCTCAGGAGTCAGTATTTTGGCATGATGCTGGGCAATTTGTTGTAAGACAATGAGAGGATGTTTTGACTCACACTTTGGCATTAAATAAAAAGTTTTCCTTCTGTTTTCAATATTTTTCCATTCTTTCTTTCTTTTCCAACTCTTTGGACATCCAATTCATTATGAGTTTTTTCAAAGCATTTTTTTTTTTTCATATGGCGTAGATCAATTGCACTTTAAAAAAGGAGTTTATTAGATAGGCTATGATAATGTACCCATTAAGGACTTGAAAGTAATATGCTGACCAATCAGGTCAATCAGTGTTACCAATCTTTAAATAATTTCCAAGAAGGGCCCACTGTATCATATCTGATACTTACATCATATGACTCCTATTACATCTATTTACACCCATCAATCATGAAATATACAAGCAATTTTGCCTACAATGGCTGGACAACAACATAGTTGCAGAACAAATCAAAGTGAATAAATTGAACAGAAGCTAGCTATTTTCACAGCTGTGGGTAAGAGAGATCCAGTTGAATACCACCTCACTAAATCAAAATGTTTGTGAGATGAAAGACTGGCAATAAACCTTTTCCTTACCCTTACCGCAGAACTGCAAAGGGCTGTAATTTTCTTCATCGACGTGAATGTATCTTTAGAATTAGACATGATTTTTTAGATTTCATTGATTCATAAGAGTGCTGTAAAATAAACTTGGGACTACATTTTTGTTTAAACTACACAAAAAAAAAGATTTTAAACAAATTGTGTTAGAAAATCTTTATGTTAATGTAGTTTAAAAACACATTTTCAATACGCATAATAGATTGTGAAGCCTGTTGGAGTGGGACAGATCACTGTATACATGAAACATATTTTAAGCTAGATTAGTGTTTACCATAATACATTTAATTAAAGATTTGTTTAACCATACAACTAAAAAAATGCTGTTATGTTATTATTGCCAATGACGAAGTTTGAACAGTGAATTAGATATGCAATTATTCCTATTCTTGTTTTGACAACTTAATTTATCCCCCTAAACCACAAAAGATTTGATAATGGAGTTATAAAACTCAAATAATTTTGTTGGGTTCTATCTACTCTATGCTGCCCTAATTGCCAACGGCAAAAAGGGCAGTAAGTAAGTAAGTAATCTACTCCATAAAACTCAGAGTAGAGAAATAAGATTTTTTCCGTTTTCATGCTAACTGACTTATTAGAAAAAAGCCACCTTCAAATCTATATCCGGCTAAAGCAAAAAAAAAAAAAAAGGCTTATAATAATACATGTTAAAGGGGGTGTGTGTGTGTGGGATTTTGATTTTTTCGGGACTCACGCTCCTCTCCTACAGAGTTAGTAGCACGGATGAAAAACACAAGATTTTGCGGTTGTCCCACTCCTTGAGCTGCAGGCGATGTTAGGAACTCATTCAAGCACTTGAGGGAGTTCTCATTCACAGCCTTCCATTGGGTACAAGATAAAAAAAAGTTTTGAACAGAAATAATACTTTTAGGTATATCATAGTGATACTGAGTTTATGTTTGCACAAAAAGATGTATTCAACACCTCTAAAATTTAAGTATAATGAAGCTAATCCTGAAACATCTCAACATGCACTGTAAAAATAGTAAGCATAAGTGCAAAATAATTTTTTTTTTCTGACAACAATCCATTCTCATTGATATTTATTCCTAAAAATGTTACTAAGCAGCAAGCTAACAGAGTAAAAGAAATGATCAAATCTATTTAAATACAAGTATCACTCATTCAAAAAACTCTACAAAAATGGATACATATGCGCTAGTCTTTAGTTTGCATGTGTTTTTTTTTTTACTTTAAGACAGCAGATCTATTTTATTGGTCCTTCAGTGCAAACTTAGATGAAGAAACAATTAGGAATTTGGAAGAAAATAGGCTTCAGAAAATATGAAAACTAATTACTACACCTGAGAGTTTGACTCTTCGGGATTTGTTAGACTGAAAAGTGTTGACAACCTTTCCAAACAATTCAAACTTCCTTTTTCGTTTCCTTCTATGAATGGCCCATTGCTCATGGATAAAGATTAAATTTAAGAACAATAACTTGTTTCAATTAATTACTGATATGCCATGCCTGTATGATAATTAACAGTGTAAGTTGTTTTTTATTTCAAAATGCTCAAGCATAATTATTTTCTTGAATGTGTCTGTGGATGTGCCATATATTTTTTTTTTCTATACAAGGCTTTAACTATGTTCTGCTCCACACTTAAGAGTTCCAAAAAGAACGAAACATAATCTCTTGAATGTGTCTGTGAGTGAACCTGTTTATGGACAAGGCTCTCACTATGTTCTGCTCCACACTGAAGAGTTTCAAAAAGAACAAACTTGAATGTGTCTGAGGATGAACCTTATTTGGACTTGGCGCTCACTATGTTCTGCTTGGATGAACTACTTTATTGCCGATGGTAGTAATAACACCATTTTGTCTCAAAAGTGTAGCACAAAGAGTTTTTATTATGGATACACACTACAGTATTATCAATACATATATATAAATAACCCACCCTCTCTATTGGATGCTGACCAAATAAGTCAGGATGAACAATGAAGAAAAATGGCCTCAATGCAACAGAGGCATCTTGGGCAGTAAACTTGCAAGCAACAAAGCTAACTGGCACTGAAGGTTGTGGTAAACATACTGCATTAAAGCACCTGTGGGAAATAACATTTAAAAATAAAATTTAAAAAACAACAACAACAACAAAAACACATTTATATTTAGCGCTTCAACAGAATAGTTCAACTTTCATACAACATTCAAAATAATTAGGGAAAAGGGTGCATGCAAATTACAATTATGCTTAATTACAACTAAAATTGAATTGAGGTATTATTTAAGCATTAAAAATTAATCGATTTGTTATTTCTTAACTAAAATAAGATTAAGATTATAACAATATTAAGTTCTTAAACAGAAAAAAATGGTATGAGTTTTAAAGAAAAGCGTCTGTCTTTATTCCTTGCTCATATATAAAATTATGACATAATAAGTTTTTTAAATAATTACCTTGTAAGCCTTGATATTTTCAGCATTGCAAAGCAGTGAGCTTTTGAAAATTGGAAGCTGGTTAAAAAAACAACATAAACAAAGGTGTGATTGGAATCTTATATAAAGGGGTTTGTATTTATTATATCTAACACCTATAAAAGATCCATGCAATAAAAAGGCTAATAGAGATAAAGTAATTAACATTAACAATTTACCTTTATTGGCTTTAAAAAGGCAGATGGACATAGCCAAAATTATGCCACATATGACATACATGTGTGCATTGGGGATTTGGTCAAGGAAAAGCTGAGAATATGATTTTTTTTCTCTTCTAAAATATAAGAAAATGACATTAAACCACTAAAAGTCATCTAACAACAAATAAACACGGTCTTGAGTATTTATAACCTTGGTACTCAGGAACTCCCATTATTTGGTGAGGCTCTGGTCTGATAGATGTGAAAAGAACAGTTGTCATATTGGGTTATGATTTGCAAGCCTCTGAAAAAATCTCTCTTGTAATATACCCTAAGCTTAGTTACTAAAAAAATTATGTATCTTCGGAAAACCCTCGGCCCGTGCCATAAGAAGGACAAACTGCAGGTGAGGCAATGTTTTGACGAATACTCAAAATCACACATCATAGAGAACCTGTTGTTTCTGATCGTGCTTGTTACTCAGAGTGATTTAACAAGACAGTGTAGACTTTGCCACAGAAAGATGGGTCTTTCCCTTTCCACTTTTCAATTTAAGATTAAACTTTGATTTTATAGATCATGTGTGTGTGTGAGAGAGAGAGAGAGAGAGAGAGAGAGAGAGAGAGAGAGAGAGAGAGAGAGAGAGAGAGAGATTGAGTGAGCGAAAGATTTCTGGATATTAATTCGAACGGATGGGGTACTCTCTCTGTAACAATAAAAAGGAAAGTTCAATCAAGGAGCTTAAAAAAGTGGTGAAACTTTGTTGTTCGAGTTCACATAGACTAAAAGATAAACCTGTATACAGGAAGGAAACAATCAAACAAACAGTATTGAATTGAAAGAAAAGACATGATATTTAATTTTATGTTTCAATTAAAAGTAAAACCAAAATGAACTGTAACTTGATGTATCTATACGGTAACTTTAGACTAACAAAAAAGAGAATCAGAGTTGGTATTATAGCTATATCATCGTCAAGTATAAAATCATCAAGTCTCAAAATCAAATTAGGCCTACTCTACATGCAGGTCTAGGCCCAGACTTCAACTGTTTACCACGAGTCTAGAATCTTGATGGTGGCAAAAAGGATGAGTTTAAATACCCAATTTATGATGTCTTTCATCCTCTTTATCTTAGGTACAGTTTTTTGTACAAATTATGCTGTACGCAGTGTTTTTGGCCAAGTCTTGCTATTATTTGAGTTTGATGTAACCGTCAAATAAAGCTAAGCTCTTTCCTAATTTAATATTTCCTAGGTCTAAGAAAGATAATTGACTATCTTAAGTAGAATAATTGAGATACACAGCGTTTATAATCATTATTTAGATAGTAAAGTTATCTTACTATGCTATAGTGCATTTATATTATACAATTTGGACAAAAACACTAGAGAGGCTATACTAAATAATTATAATAATAGTGCGTATACATACACTCGGCCGTGGGAAAAGATGATCAGTTGGCACTTTCAACTTTAAGAATTACAAAACATGTAAGCTATAATCTATATTAGATCTAGATCTAGTTCTAACCTTATCTAGTTTTAGATCGAAACCAGGATGCTTAGTCTGTGATACAGTATTATCACAGGGTGGATCTAGAATCTAGTAAAATAAATGCATAATATGAAGAAAACAGCGGATTCAATCAGTCCAGTTCACTTTTCCTTTCGTTTTTAACAATCTCTGCATTTTTAAAGCCAAAAAAGGACAAAAGACATATTATCTCTTTGGGGCTAACTAGCAATTTACCTTGATTTAGTTTTTCAATTTCTATGATATTAATTGATAAAAAACCATAATCAAACGAGTTCATTCAATCTCATATACCAAGAGACAAAATTGAACTTTTCTTATTATCTATAGAATTAAAATGACTTTTTTTTCTTGATGTCTATCTAGACCATCTGGCTACTTTCTAACAACATGGCTGCCTGTATGTCATTTCGACGACCTGTGCAAACCTTTTTACAAGCCGGGAGGTTTATTTTGACCCAGCCTGTTAGATACCGATGGAAACCTCCAGATAAAGATGCTATTATTTTTCCTACATTTTCAGAACGTCTGGAAGGTATTATGCATTGTAAATAGATATAATTCTAGACATAGGATCTCTAGTAGAGATTTAACCTTTCACCTCTTCTTCTTCTTCTTCTTCTTCTTCTTCTTCTTCTTCTTCTTCTTCTTCTTCTTCTTCTTCTTGGGGGGCGCGGTGGTCCTGGGTTATAACATCGGCTTCCTACGCAAAAGGTCCGAGTTCGAATCCTGACGATTGTGTTCCCTACTGGTTGGGTCGGTGTCAGTATAATGTGACCGGCTGAGACAGGAGTCATAGTATCCCCGCCCTGTCTCTTGTGTGGCAGCACATAAAATTGTCAGACGTCCGTCTTGGGGCCCGTCCACAATATAGCCTATATAGTGCTGATATTGGATGTTAAACCAACTCAACAACATCAACAAATCTTCTTCTTCTTCTTCTTCCTAGGTATATCTTCTTAAATTCAACTCATTAGGCCTAATACTGTTAGCGGGTTTCAATAGTTCCAGATTCCGTTCACAGTTTTGTAGATATTTTTATGTGGTATAGCTCTGTTTACGGACGGGTACTTAGACAATACGTAGTTCCATTCTTGTACCGTTTTGCAGGGAAAAGGATTACAGTAGTAATGAAAGGTTTTCTTCTAGCATTTGCTTAGAAATAGTAATTCTCACAAATTGTATTTTTTAGTTGATTAAATAACCATATGTAGCTTTTCTTTTTCTTTTACTTCAGAGTGGAAATCTCGCTATGAATTGCCAGCAAGCCATGGGATTAACATTGGATTTAACCATGAACGCAAACAGACTATGGAGAAAGTTCACAATGGGAAAAGTCGGAGAGAGAGGAAAAAACAATTAGAAGTAGCTGCCCGCCATAGAAAATGTAGGCTGTCTTGATGTTTCACAATTTTTGTGCAGAACGATTAATTCAGGCCTATCCATAATTCTGGCATGCTCAATTTTTCCTTTATAAAATCCAACAATCGTATTGTTCAATCATTTCAAAGTGTGAGTGTCATTCCATAAGTTCATGAATGTTCAAGAATCTTTTAAGAACTACTTAAAATGAAACATGGTTTCAAAGAAGTAAATATAAACTTTAGTGTGGGTTTTTTTCAGTGCTGTCTTTCATTTGAAAAGTTTTTTAAAATTTTTTTTTAAAAGTAGGAATTGAGCTTGGTCAGTCCTTGTTTTCCGCTTGTGGAATGAGATGTTTTTGATATTTTTTCACTCTCTCAGCTTTTTAAATTTATCTTGATTTAGAGAAGAACTTTTCTCAAACTTCTTTTTATACTGATTTAGGTTCATACTTCATATTTTTTCCAGAATTTATAAAATATTGGGCACTAACAGATCTAGCGCTCATTATTCAAGATGTCTTTAAAGTTTAAAAATGGGAAGCAATGTCATTCTTTGTCAAAAACTCCTTGTCTTTTTCAGTGCATATTGATATGGACAAGATGAGAGTGGAATGGAATACAGAGTTCATGCCAGAACATGTTTGTCAGATTGCTGAACACTACGGCATATTCCATGATATGTTTGATGGTGCTCACTTCTACCCAGTTGCACCACTTGAAGTGGTCTATGATTGTATTGAGAAAACAGTTACACCAATTTGTTATGGAAATATTGTACCAGCATCGGAGGTTTTTAAACTTCTTGTGTTTACATTTTTTTATAATATATGAATTTTCAGAGGTAGTGGACAGTGGATATAGCAAATCTTATATGCTTATGTGTGTATGTTTGTTGCGTTAAGTTACATTAAGTGATTAAACGAAGCGTTCACGCGGTACAGCGCACACATGCTATGTACGAACGTAGATCAAGGTCTGAGAGAAACCATGCACAGCAGCCACCTTTTTTGCCCTCCAACTCCTCTACTGTTCCAAATACAGGCACTCCATGACAACACATATCTAAAAGTTCGTTTTCCCATTGTCAAGAATCGAGGTTGGTGACTAAACTAGATCTAGCTTTAGCACCACCCATTTAACATAATGAAGAGAGGGTAATGGAGAGAGACAGACAAAGAGAGAGGGATGGTGGGGATTGGGTTCGGCCCTTTTTACCTCCTTTGTGAACTTCAATTTAGCTTCAAAGAAAAGCTATTTTCGATGCCATGGTCATTGAAAATTGAGATCTAGTTTACATGTAAGGGAAAATTAAGCGAACATGTAATGTTTGCGTGTCAAGGCTGGGCCGAGACTGAGGTGGAATAACACTAAACACTAAAACCCTATAAACATGACCATTCATTACCCCCTCCCCCTCCTGACATATGCGAAAACCACACACACACACACACTTTATCAAAGCTTTTCTGATCTCTATCATCTCAGGAACCAAGAGTAGTGATGCAACACTAGGCCTAACCCTGTCAGGTGTTCTCGCCATACTTCTTGATACGACATAACATCTTCTTCTTTTATTTTTTCTCCGTCTGTTTGTCCCCCCCCCCTCTCTCTCTCTCTCTCTCTCTCTCTCTCTCTCTCTCTCTCTCTCTCTCTCTCTCTCTCTCTCTCTCTCTCTCTCTCTCTCTCTCTCTCTCTCTCTCTCTCTCTCTCTCTCTCTCTCTCTCTCTCTCTCTCTCTCTCTCTCTCTCTCTCTCTCTCTCTCTCCCTCTGTGAATATGCACCTTATCTTCAGGACATTTTTGTGGTTTTCCCCATCTTCTACTGTTCTAGTGTATTCATGCTATCACACCTAGACTATTGCACTTCTTTGTTAGCTGGTCTCCCTAGTTGTCGAATAAATAAATTACAGAGAGTTCAAAGCAAAGCGTCCAGACTTGTATTACGATTAGATATCTTTGACAAAACCAGTTCTACTCATTTTCTCAGAACCCTTCATTGGCTCCCCGTTTTGTCTAGAATTTAGTACAAAATTGCTCTTCTTTTTTTTTAAAGCGCAAACACAAAGTAATACATGTAAGTTTGTAATTCGCCCTCCTATATAAAAGAACTTATCTCCCTATACAATCCTGGACGTCAGTTATGATCTGAAAACCAAAATCTCTTGCACACTCACAGGACCAATGTTGTATCATATGGAGATTGATCCTTTTACAAAGCTGGCCCCCCTGTTTGGAACTTTCTACCTCTTTCTATTAGATCATTCTATAGTTAGTCCCTTTTTGGAAAACATTAAAAAAAAACATTTTTTTTTTAATAATATCTGTCAAGTTAGAATCTGTTACCCAACCACAATTATGGCATTAGGTATTGTCTTGTTCATTTTTAGTAATGTTGTTATGTATTCTAATTATCACCCGTCTGTTGTATTGTGTATAATTTATGTTTAAGATGTACGTATATGCTTTTATCTTAAAGAGCCGTATTTAAAGCTCTTATTATTATAATTATTATTATTATTAGTAGTATTACTAGTAGTAGTAGTAGTAGTAGTAGTAGTAGTAGTAGTAGTAGTAGTAGTAGTAGTAGTAGTAGTAGTAGTAGTAGTAGTAGTAGTAGTAGTAGTAGTAGTAGTAGTAGTAGTATAGAAAGCCGATGGCAGAGTGGTTAAGCACACTGGTCTTCGCCTTGGCAAGGCGATGGGTGCCGAGTAGAAGGTGCGGGTTCGATCCCCGTCCATGTCATTTGTCTAAAAATGTGTCTTTGTCTACTTGTCTTATCTGTTGGTCTAAGCTAGACCTAGGTTTGTGGCTGTCCCTTTCTAACCTATTTTCACCTTATTCCCTCAGTCGCTCGCATCATTATTTGGTCCCTAGGTCTAGCTCCGTCTGTTAAAGCCTCTATAGTTGTTGGCCTGCTTCTCTGTATCAGTAGTAGTAGTAGTAGTAGTAGTAGTAGTAGTAGTAGTAGTAGTAGTAGTAGTAGTAGTAGTAGTAGTAGTAGTAGTAGTAGACTAAGTATAATCTGATTGGCTGAGGCAAGAGTCCTGGTATCCCTGCACTCTCTCTGATTGTCTGGTTTTAGTCTTGGGACTCGTCTACAAATATATTTGAGAATTTTGAGTTTGACCTCATGTTCTCTGATACGATTTACGATTTGTTTTAGTTCTTAGAATGCAGTGGTAAGTTATTATGTATAACTTTATGGTTATTCAACTTTACATAGAGACTTTTTTTTTTTCTTTTCATGCACACAGACAGCAAAAGCACCGTCTATTAATTACAGTTCAAGTGAAGACAGCCTATGGACCCTCGTAATGTCAAGCCCAGATGGAAATTTAGAAGACAATAACAAGGAGATTTTACACTGGGCTGTGTGAGATTTATTCTTCTCTTTATTCATCTAATACCTCTTGCATTTTAATAATTTAGATAAATGAATTTCAACGTTTAAATGGGTATCAAATGTTAGTGACATCATTCTCTTACTGTTAAAATTAACTTCTAATTTTGTTTATGCAATGGTTCATTTTTTTATTGTTATCCTGACTTTTGGGAAGACTAAACAGATACCTACTGTAAACATTTCTTGTAGTAGCATCTCTGAAAGTTTCTGAATGGGATTGGCCATCAATCTTAAGTTTAGATTTAGCCTGGACATTTCCACCAGTAAAATTAAAAAAAAAAATTATTTTGTTAAAAAAAAAATACTATCGAAGTGGGTTAAGTCTTTCTTTTTTTTCTTCTGATTATTGTCATAGAGAGACGAATATTCACTGAAAGATCTTATTCACTTATTCAGTATTAGTCATTGACAAGTCCAAACTCCCGATGTTACAGATAGAATGTATCCACATGCTACTAGCTTGTTCAAAGTACTACAAAAGAAAATAAATAAACTATTTGTGATGTCATGCTGGTACATTTAATGTTGAGCCTTTCTTTGGCTGTGGCCACTTTTTTTCTGAGCATATTAAAGTTTTGCATAACTGTCTAAAGTATGAAGACTTAACTTTCATTTACTTTAGAAAAATTCATTGAAATTTAACTGTTGATTTCCGAAACAGAAATATGTTCGTCTTCTAAAAATTAGGTATCCATTTTTATTTTTGTTTAGCTATATAACTCTTTTATTTATCAACTATATAATGTGTTAAAGTGTTACAATGTTTTATGTCTTCTATTTTTCTACTGATAATGTCTACAACCTAGTTTTTATCTTTATTTTTTACCTGAACTTGCAGAGGAAATATACCTGGCAGTGCGGTAGATAAAGGAGAACAATTTTGCCAGTACCTGCAACCTTTCCCTCCAAGAGGAGCTGGATTTTTAAGATATGTGTTCATCTTGTTCAAGCAGGAAGGCAAACTGGACTTTGAGAATCTTCAACACTCAATACAAAGGTAATCAATTATACTTGCTTACTTCTTAGGTTTTTGTCCTAAATGTATGACTGGAAGATGTAGGATCAAAGTGAGTAGAATTATTAAGAGTATAACATTTAAATTTTTACAAGCTAATGTTTTTTCTAATTGTTACATCTGAAGATTTCTACTATGTACAAAAAAAAGCCATTTGAAAACCATCACAGCCATAGATAAGGTAATTTTTTAAATATTATTTGAAAAAAATTAAACAACACCCCACCCCACACACACACAAAAAATAACCCAAAACAAATATCATAATTTATATATAATATTATATAAAATTTTGTTCATTTATGCCAGATTATGAAGAGGATAAACTCATACAAAAGTCCTGGCATCATCATCATCATCATCATCATCGGTATTTTGATTAACGTGCAGGTACTGGGGCAACATCCACATCAGTGGACCCCCTTCCAGGTAGCTGGCTTGCTGCACGCATGGCTGATCTCACACCAGATCTCCAGGTGTTTCTGTCATGAGGGTCAGTTGTTGAGAGTTTCCAGTCTTTCCGATCCCTCTCTGTCACCTGCTTCCATGTCATTCTGGGTCTCCCTTTTCCACGACTTCCTGTTACTTGCATGTCCAATGCTGTCTTGATAGCTCCGCTTGACCGTTCCACGTGGCCATACCACCGGAGTCTTCTCTCCTTCAGAATGAGGTTCAGGTCCTCAAGGCCAAGAAGCGTCAATAGCTTATTTGACCTGGTGGTGGCCACATCTTCTGGCTTCACATTGCAGATCTGTCTTATCATTGCCCTGTCGTTTCTCTGCAGGCGTTGAAGGTTTGGCTTGGTCAAGGGCCATGTCTCGCTAGCATGGAGCATTGCACTCCGCACACAAGTGCTGTACACATGACCCCGCGTCTTGTATGAGAGGTGGCGAGACAAAAGAACTGGTAGTAGTTCTTTAAACTTCTTCCAAGCTGTCTTCACACGTGTTGTGGTTGCAAGGTCACAGCCACCAGCTGCCGAGAGCATATCTCCCAGGTAGCAGAAAGAAGCTACGACATCCAGCTTGTCGGATCCCACCTGGACTTCACTCTGTGGTCTGCCATCGATTGGTCTCGCAGTTCCCTGGCATCGACTGCACTTGAAATCTGAGTCCTTCGTCAGGCGTTTCAGCCCGCTGCATTTCTTGTGTACCCACTTCTTGCAGCCTTTGCAGAAAATGCTGTTGCTACCTACACCAGTGCAGCAGACAGCACAGGGGAACTCGCTAGTTCTGGATATGACTTTACACTGCCTCCCTACTTGCAAAGCATACAGAGGATTCTAAAATAGATCCAGGTTATTACCGCAGATCATGATCTTGGTCTTCCTTGCATTCACTCTCAGACCCTTTTCCTCCATACCTTCCTTCCACGTCAACAGCCTACTGACACATTCCTCAAGTGACTCCGCTATGATGACTAGGTCGTCAGCATAAAGGTCCTCCCAGGGGACACCAGATCGGAATTCACGAGAAAGGGCTTCAAGAACGACGATAAACAGCAGTGGACTGAGTACAGAACCTTGGTGGACTCCAACTTTCACCTCGAACTCTTCACTGTAACCGTCACCTACCCGGACCTGACTCCGTGCATTTGCATACATGCCCTGGACCAGACGCACAGTCCACTCCTCTACACCAAGTTTCCTCAGTGCCCACCAGATGACTTTCCTAGGGACTCGATCGAATGCTTTCTCCAGGTCCACAAAAGCCATGTAAAGTCTTTTGTTGGCTGACAAGTCCAAACTCCCAATGTTACAGATAGAATGTATCCACATACTAGCTTGTTCAAAGTACTACAAAAGAAAATAAATAAACTATTTGTGATGTCATGGTGGTACATTTAATGTTGAGCCTTTCTTTGGCTGTGGCCACTTTTTTTCTGAGCATATTTAAGTTTTGCATAACTGTCTAAAGTATGAAGACTTAACTTTCATTTACTTTAGAAAAATTCATTGAAATTTAACTGTTGATTTCCGAAACAGAAATATGTTTGTCTTCTAAAAATTAGGTATCCATTTTTATTTTTGTTTAGCTATATAACTCTTTTATTTATCAACTATATAATGTGTTAAAGTGTTACAATGTTTTATGTCTTCTATTTTTCTACTGATAATGTCTACAACCTAGTTTTTATCTTTATTTTTTACCTGAACTTGCAGAGGAAATATACCTGGCAGTGCGGTAGATAAAGGAGAACAATTTTGCCAGTACCTGCAACCTTTCCCTCCAAGAGGAGCTGGATTTTTAAGATATGTGTTCATCTTGTTCAAGCAGGAAGGCAAACTGGACTTTGAGAATCTTCAACACTCAATACAAAGGTAATCAATTATACTTGCTTACTTCTTAGGTTTTTGTCCTAAATGTATGACTGGAAGATGTAGGATCAAAGTGAGTAGATTTATTAAGAGTATAACATTTAAATTTTTACAAGCTAATGTTTTTTCTAAATGTTACATCTGAAGATTTCTACCATGTACAACAAAAGCCATTTGAAAACCATCACAGCCATAGATAAGGTAATTTTTTTAATATTATTTGAAAAAAATTAAACAACACCCCACCCCACACACACACAAAAAATAACCCAAAACAAATATCATAATTTATATATAATATATATAAAAATAATACTATAGTTTTTAGTACGAATAAAGAAAAGTGTTCAATTAATTTAAGAGCTGGATGTTAAAAATACTTGATAGTTACTTACATAACTATGGAAGTTTTTACACAAGTGTTTTGAAGAATGCCATTGCGCCCCTCTCTTCAGAAAACTTGAGGGTCGACTTTTGTTTTGTTTGTTCTTTCTTGTGTTGTTTAATAGATGCTTTCTTCTGTGCATGCATTTCGACAGGATTTATTATTTTTTTTAGGCTTGTTTTTTGTTAAGTTTAAATTAAAAACGTTTCGCTAAAGCATAGTACACATGATGTTGAGAAACAGTGTCAGGGGACTGAATAAATTATTTGAAAAAAAAAGCTTCATTTAGGTTGATATGAATTATGATATCAGTAAGTACACATGATGTCTTATAAGGTTTGTCGGTGTCAGTATAATGTGACCGGCTGAGACACAAGTCGTGGTATCCCCGTCCTGTCTCGTGTGTGGCAGCACATAAAAATGTCAGACGTCCGTCTTGGTGGAGTCCGTCCACAATATAGCCTATATAGTGCGGATGTTGGACGTTAAACCAACTCATCAACAACAACAACTTATAAGGTTGGAACTTTAAATATTTAGAAAAGTCTGTCTCTATGAAGCAATGATATGTCTAATTCATCACATAGTTCCCATGATTTTAACTTTTTTGTTTTTTCTCTTTGCTCTTTTTTGCAGCAGCTCATTAAAGGATCGCTCGTTCAGCATGCACGAGTTTTACAAATCTTTTCAGAGCAATATGACTCCAGCAGGTCTGGCTTTCTTTCAATGTGAATGGGATTCCTCAGTCACCTCTGTTTTTCACAATAAGTTAGGTAAATTTATTCATATTTCTTCAAAATTGTAATTTAAAACAATTTTTTCTTTGCATAGTATTTATATAAAAACTTTAATGTTCACATGAAATTACATCAGGTGTTGTCCATTTAAAGTAATAAATAGTATGCCTGCTCACAATTTGTAGGTGACTTTTAAAGTACTTAAGTATTTTTTTTACACTCACTGTTTTCCATATTCCTTGACTAATTCTAAGACATTAGTTTTTTTTTATACATTATTTAGAATCTGTTAGCTTTGATCAATGTAATTGCTTCATATTTTCTGTTCAAAATTTACTTTATTTTCTCTTTATGATCTGTCGTTTCATTAAAAAGGTTATTTTGTGGTTTTTTTTTGCATAGAGATGAAAGAACCTTTGTTTGAGTTCATTCAACCTCCAGAATACCTTCCAGCACAGAGGCAGTTTCCTCACTATTATTATTATTATTATTATTATTATTATTATAATCATTATTTAAGTAATAATTATAGCTTGCATAGCAACTTTCTTTGAATAGAAACGTTATTACATTTTCACCAGAGTTTAACTGCGCAGGGCAGAAAATTTTTTTGTACCTTTGAAGTGTATATTGTAACTAAGGAACTTGGCCTCCCCAAGCGCTCAGAAAAGCTCATTTTTTATATTTTATAGCATAAAAGTAAAATATAATCTTACAGATTGAAGGGTTCTTTGTGAGGAAACTGCCTCTGTGCTGGAAATAATAATAATGATAATTATTATTATTATTATTATTATTATTATTATTATTATTATTATTATTGTTTTTGATGCTGTTATGAGTTATAACTATCTGTACTGTTTTGTTTTGCTGTATACACAGACCATCAAACATGCCTTTAAATGACAAATAAAGCAATATCTTATCTTATATCAAAATAATTTCAATAACTTACTTTTGTCTTGCAGTAAATTTTACCTATTATCTCCATCTTCCCCCACAACGATTCAACTTCTTTAAAAATAATTTTTTTTGTGGGGAAGGAAACTTGGTAAAATTTAATTAGTGTCAAGTTTCTATTTTGGGAGACACAACACAGATGTCTGCGTAATATGAGTCATTTAAACTTTTACTTTGCTTAATCCTGCCACAGTTATGAGTTGTTGTTTTTTAATTACAATCTAGATTTATTACTCTTTAATTTTACATCTGTTATTCACATATTCTTTAGTATGGTGTTCATAAAAAAGAGGAAAAATCTCTATTGTCCACTAAAATTATGTTACACCTGTAATTGTTTCAGTTTACCTGTATAAAGATGCAATTTTACATCTATTTTTGTGTTTTTTGGTATGGCTTATATTCTAAGATTAAGAATTAGAACATTTTTTTTTTACCTTAAAAACTTTAGTGATTAAATCATATAGATAGATAGATCTTCAAACTTTTACTGTTTTTTTTTTTTCTCCCTTGTTTTAATCATATAGGCTCTGTGTAAGTAAGTGCTCTACTACTAGTTCTATATAATTTTATTATTATTTTTTTTTAGGTCAATGTTATTTTATTTCACCTGTTCATCCATCCTCTGGTTCACAGCTACCTAGACATGTACAGGGATGTAAAAGATCTGCAGGAGGAGGTACTTAAGCTAAAGCTGTCTGGTGTGGATCCCAGTAAACCCCCAGCCCCAAAGCTGAAGTATCCCAACTTTGACGCCCTTCCCCACAATGCACCTTCGTGGCTTAGAGAGAAGATCCAACATCAACGCCTTGGTCGCTATCAGTGGCGAGATTTATATGAGGACAGGAACTAGGATTTTTTAGCTTATGTGTTGCCATTGAAGGGATACAAGATAACACATAGAAAATTAGGGGAGGGATAAGGTTGTGCATGCGTGAGTAAAAGAAGAGGCGTTTCATTTGCATTACCTTGGTAGGTTCTGTGAGAGTCAGATAAGAAATAAATAAAGATGTTCATATTTTATTTTTAAAGGTGTTCTTGTTTCGAGATGTTTTGTAGAGTGTGCCTATTTTCTTCGTTTAGGTTGTGGCCCCTTTCCTTGAGTAGATTAATTATTTTTCTCTTCTTATTTGTTTCTTATGCTCTTTCTAAACTTTTCGTTTCCCTTTTCTATTTAAGAGTTTTAATGTTGTCACTGATAAGGAGACCATGGCATGTAATGACTTTGTTCAATTCGTTCAAAAATTAATTATATAAGATTTGATCAAAGGAGAAGGGATTGCTTCTGTGCAGAATCGAGGCACTTTACCCTACTCCGCTAGTCCTAATGAGAGATCTATGATCTAGATCTAATTCAAATTGCATTTTTTCTGAAAAGTTTATACCTACTTAAGATGTTTTCCAACTTGATTTTTCTGTAAGTCATGGAATCGGTTCAGAAGATGATCTAGTTTCTAACGCTTGACGTTTAAAAACAAAATTTAGTTTGTCTACCCCCCTCTACCCACTCTCTTTCATTAAAAAAAATCTGGTTAGGTTTTGCCACTATGCCAGAGAGGCTGCCTTCCTTTAAAAAGACCCTTCTTGTACACGCCTAGTTGAGTTGGTTTAACGTCCGACATCACCACTATATAGGCTATATTGTGGACAAATCCCAAGACTGACGTCTGACAATTTTTTGTGCTGCCAAACACGAGACAGGGCGGGGATACCATGACTCTTGTCTCAGCCGCTCACATTAAACTGACACCGACCCAACCAGTAAGGAGCGCAATCACCAGGACTGGAACCCGGGCCTTTTGCGCCGGAAGCCGATGTTCTACCTAATGTTTGCTGGTTGGCTTCCGGTAGGCTAGAGTAAGAAACCGACTTGAGTGTAAATATTTCACACAAGGTTTTGTTTATTTTTTTGTTGACTTAATCGTCGGTTTACATTATCACAATGGAGGAGAGTAGTATTTATATTTTATGTTCACTTGCGATATTGGAGGTTTCTTCTCTCTGTTATCTCGCTCATTGGTGAGTTTCTACACACTGTTCAGTAACTTTAATAAATTTACGGTAAAGCTAACCAAGTGAAAATACAATGTCAAAGACTCGACATAGCTAACACAACTCACGGCAGATCGACAAATTGTTCGACATGCTGAATTCGAAGAATCCTTTTGCAAAAGGCTATATAGTATAAAGCAGTCTTAAGCGAGAGTAATAAATGTACATGGCAACCATTCCTTGGAATCATTGAAAACCACATTATGTCCCTCCAGGAACTATAGGGCCTACCTTTTATACCAAATGTCGTAGGAACCAGTAGATGCTGGGATTTATAGTCACAGCACCGTCAGTTCAGAATCTGGCCGAGGATTTATTGTCAAAGCTGCACTTGTACAAGTATTCGTTAACGTGTGCGTTTTCTCAGGACCACATTTAGATGGGTTTTTTTTGGTCCTTATTCGCCAAAGAAGTACAATACATGTAGCTGGAATAACAACCCTTCTCCAGAGCAATTCCACAGTTCTCTGAAAAGCAGTACCATCACACATTCCCGCATTGGCAATGCTGTCTCCCGTGCCTAGCACATTTGAGCTGACTTGAGCTCCCTCCAATGACTTCCAGACAACTGCAGGTGCCTCTGAGTATGCCCTCATGGGGGTCTGTCACGCCTATGTTAAATAGCAGGTTTGGTTTACCGTGTGCACGCACCGGGAAGGAATTGGATTGTGGTGAATGTTCAAAAGCCCTTTTCGACCAAATAAGCAATGCTCCACAGACTCGATTTTTGCATCGCAACAAAGGGGTCTCAAAGTACCATCAAAAGGTGTTGTGGATATTTTGCAGGCAACCGAGAGAGCATTTCGTACCATAATGCCGAGCCCAGATTTAATGGACATTTTGCCCTCTGATCGCTATATCGATCTCCACATTAAAAGTTCTATAGTTTTCTCAAGTTTGCAGGCATTCATTTTTATGATCATGAAGTGAGCATGGAGGCAGAACACATAACAAAAATAATAAAGACGGTCGCTGGTTTATACATAAAGATAAGACTTTTTAAGGCTGACAAACTGTTCCACCAAAGGAACATTCTTCTCGGCAAAACATCCAAGAGAATGAGACTTAACAAAATCACCCTTTTCAGCGGCCCATAGACAATTTGAAAAGAACCGCAACTGTAACAAGTAAAAAAATACAACATTCAAGTAAGCAGTTTTTTACCGTTTAATATTGAATATTGCTTTTTAACAACGCACAAAATATTGTCTTTTCCACTCTTAAAACATTCAAATTGTATTTAAACTCGCGTCTTTAAAATGTATGTACATATGTTTGATAGGGTACACAATGTAAAGGGTACACTTAAAATAATCTTGTTATCATAGAAACGTCATTTCCCACATTGTATGGGTGATTTTGTTTTCTTATTATTTTCTTAACAGATTAAAAAAATATAATAAATCACAAGTCAGAGATTATACTACTACTAGATATAAATAAAACGTACAGTGTTTTAATGCGTATTTGTGTGTAACTATAAGAAGAGAGAAGCTGTAGGGCCTAGGCCCCTACTCGTTTTCGTGTAGATAGAGTGTTTCTGGCGGCCGCCACAGATACTCTCTGAGTCTGTCTGGATGAGTCCGTGTGGCGTGCTACACCGGTGCTCTTTCCTAATTATTGGTTCGATGCATAGATGGTTCGATGTCAATATAAAGTGGTCGAAAAAAGTCCCGGGTACTCGCTCTGGGGTCTTGTCGCTGTTAACGTGGAAACACAGTGGATGTCGCACCATCTCGCCCAAGCTTCCCTTTTTTTGCAGCGAGAATTTATTTCATATGAAAAGTGTTACAGTAAACAGAGTAGAAGCCTAAAAAGAGGCCGCCTCTTTTGTCGCCTCGCCTCATGATGCTAGATCTAAGCGCTGCGCTTAGATCTGGCGTCAACAGGTGCGTGGTCGTGCGAAAGTTGACCGGAAATGAAGTAGGCCCGTATTTTGAGCTGGACATAGATCGGTAACCAGTGATCGTAGCGAAAATCTGAAAACAGATTCGTAATCAGCGATCCAAAATTAACAAAGTCTCCGCGTAGAGATGCTGAAAAAATGCATAATACACAATTTCATAAGAAATGGGTTTTGTGGGTTGTTTGTTGCTTTTGTTTGTTTGAGCTCCTACTGTTTCTTTTAAACTACATTAAAAATGATTTCAATAAATAGAGGTCCTAGATCATGACTCCATGGGAGGCTCGCTCAGCGTTGGGCGTGTCATGGTCCTGCGGTAGAAAATCGGCTTCCGACGCAAAAGGTCCGGGTTCGAGTCCTGGCGATTGCGCTCCCTACTGCTTGGGTCGGTGTCAGTTTTATGTTAAGCGGCTGAGACAGGAGTCATGGCATTCCCTCCCTGTCTCGTGTGTTGCAGCACATATAATTGTCAGACGTTATTCTTGGTGCCCGTTCACAATATAGCTTATATAGTGCTGATTTTGTACTTTAAACTAACTTTTCAACAACAACTTTTCGTTCAGCGTTGGGTTCAGGTTCGGACCCAGTAGCGTCGTCTATTTTTTTCTTTTTGAGTACAGCCATTTTAGTATCATCCATTGAAGTATTTCTTCATTCACATCCATCTCCTATAAGTATAACAAATAAAATGAGACGATGCTTCTACTTAGTTCTAGGCAATAATAACACACACTGGGAATTTTTCTCGTCATGTGATTTTGTCGCTCAGTTGATATACGTTTGGAGGGAAGGTGCGACCACCACTCTGTTTCTAGCAGCTCGCCCTATTTTCCGCGCAGTTTTATGTCGCCGATTTGTAGGGAAGGTGCGACCTCCAATGTGTTTCCACCTATGTATGAGATATTTTCTGAGACTAAGGAGCCCGTAAGATAGGAAAGAACCATTGCGACCTAGATAGGAGCCATAATGGAAATAACTATCTATCAGTCTCTGACCAAAGTATGGTTTTTTGATAGAACTTCTGGCTATTGTCAGAAGAGAGGGGCAAAAATGGGAGTCAGCCAACCTATGTTATCTAATTCTAACTAGCTACTAACCAAAGATGTAGAAAGAAAGATAAACGACTTGGAGTTTTTTCCTATTTACAGAGTGAGGATCATTTTTTCGATTATTGCCCCTTGGTGCCGAAGGGAAATTTATGATACAATAATAAAGAAAAACAAAGGATAAACGCTTTTGAGTGGAAACAAAATAAGTTTATTTGATTATTACTCAAATTATCGTCATTTTAACGGGTTTTAATTTATAAACATGTGTTAAAATAATTAACAACACATAATATTTCAATACAAATTCAATTGCTTCTTTTTATATTAATCAACATCTGTGATGTATTGAGAGAGTAGCTAGGTAAGGCAACGCTCTCTCTCTCTCTCTCTCTCTCTCTCTCTCTCTCTCTCTCTCTCTCTCTCTCTCTCTCTCATTTTCGCTATAACAAGACACGTTTTAATGTTTCTTTCAAAGTCATCAGTAAGAGATCATGAGATATTGATCATATTGATAGTCCCTAAAGTTGAATAAATAGCAAATGCAATGAACATTAATAGTAAAGTTAATTGTTAAATCATCATAAAAACAACAATAAAAAATATGCATACCATTCTCAATTAAAGTCAATGTCTTCAAAGATGATATTTATGTGACATACAAATCATCTGTACAATTTAAAATTATCAAATGTAACACAGTGTAGCAGTATAATAACTGAAGCGATAGTACATTTCAAAACAAGAATATCCTTAACGGTTGCAACATTGTCAGGCTACAAATGTGATGCTATGACACTTATTTGTGACAGATAGCCCCATCAGATCTTGCCGTCTGGAATTTTGGATCCAGACCTTGCACCTAATGGAATAAACATATCTTCTGTCAAAATTTGCTACTATAAGAAATAAGAAGCAAATAAAACTATAACAACTTATTTTTTAATTTTATGATTCAATGGCATCAAAACGTGAAAATCTAAACACACACGTTGAAAATCAACTAGAAACTAAACCACCCTACACTGCAATGCTGCATTAGAGTAAAAATTTACCCAGCATCAAATGCCATAAAGTACACTCCTATATAAGCAGGTCTAAAATATTTACATTCTTTTAAATTTAAAATGGGAGACAGGATCTGTTTTATAAGCAAATGACAATAAAATTAATGTCATTTGCCATGATTTGGCTCTAAGCTTATCAATCTACACTACCGTAGATCTAGCTAATGAAACGGGAAACTAGATGTAAAATAAGGAGCACAGAATCTTACCTTTCTTCGTCTTGTGGGAATTTATAATACGAAAGCTTTTTTTCTTTGCAATGAGGCTTGTCTCGACTATTAGTGCAGTTTATTGCAAAATGAATTTGAGAAGACTAAAAATGCTTTTAAGAACGAAAGTAAAACCCTGTGAATAAAGAGCTGAGCTATCTAGGCTCAAGGACAGAAAAAAAATCAAATTATGACAAAGGCTGAGTGATACTGATAAGCAACAATTTGACAATGGTGACCCCTGAAGAAGCAAACATCAAGGCTCATCTGTCCAAGAGAAATTTAAAATTATTTATAGTTACTCTAAAATTGTCTCTGAGACCAAGAATCTTTAGAAGTTACATTTTTTAAACTATGTATACCTTGGTAAACATGTTCTAGATGAAATTTGTAAAAAGTTACAATTGAAATCTGAATAAATCTTGAAAACCTTTCAAGTCAGGTTCCAAACTGAACTGTCGTTTCTAACGGTTTAGTTACTGTTGTAAACCAAACAGCTATCTCCTATTCTATGAAATCTCTACATCTATCTAGATAGGCATTTGTAAGTCTTTTTTGTGTGTGAAATTGCAAGTTTCTTTTTTAAATTTCATGGAAATTATTAAGATGTAGTTTTTGTTTTGGTTAATTACAAGTTTGAAATCTATTTTGGCTGTCACTAGAGTTTAGATTGAAAGTTTCATAATTTTTTGTTGCTATATTCTTTAACATTCATAGGGGATTTTGAAAGTCTCCTTTATAATAACGGACAATGAAATCGTAATTATTTATGAGCTTATAAAATGCTCTATCAGACCTTGAGGGGAGCATAATGATTATTTTGATCTGAACGCTTGCTATTCCCAGACCATGACTTGTGACTACCATTCATTTCAAGTGATGTAGTGAGAGGTGCATATCTCTTCATGGAAAGAAGTAGACAGTTGTATTGTGCCTTTGAGCAAGGTGATACTGAGTGTGTTCAAACTCTCTTGGAGCAAGGATGTGAGGTTGACTGCTTACTGGATGATGAAGAAAACACTCCTCTGCAGGTTTGCCTATAGATTGTATTTATTGACATCCATGTCAATAGGAATTATTCTTCACAATATATTTTTAGTTATATTTAAAGCTTCATTTGTTAAAAATGATCCTTGCATACTGCATGCTTTCAAGAATGAGAACTTTACAGAAATTGACAATTCAACAAGTGGGTCTTGTGAAGCCCTAGATTTGATTTATCATGAACTTCCAACTTTAAAATGTAGAGTTAATCATTTAATGAGTCTTAATTGACTAGCATTGGCTGACAAAGATTTACATTTAGAAAAAAAATATGTAGATCTATCTTTCAACTTGCTATGTTTTTCAAACTCTTCTTTCTCTAGCACAAAGTTGTTTAATATTCCTTGATTCTGAGAGAACATTAAGTAGTGAAACAAAGTTTTAAGATTTTAAGATTGTTTCTCTATTGGAACATATTGCTATTAGCTTGAACAATTATTGAATTATTTTTCACGCAGGTGGCAGCTGCAAATGGCAATGAACAAGTAGTACGTCTACTTATTATGCGTGGGGCTGGATTAGACAAGGCTAATCTATTTGGATGGACACCATTGCTACAAGCAGCCAGGTGAATCAAAGTGACTACCACACCTCGGTAGTAGTTTTTTTTTTAGATACACCTGCTAGCAGAGTATGCAGCATTTTCTTCATAACTTTTCAGAACTAGTCTTTCTTTTTTTTTAGATTGAAAAAAAATGTTTCAAATAACATACTTTCGAAATTATTGATTTCCTTTGGCATAACAGAGTTGAGGCTGTGGAGTCAATTAAAAAAAAAAGGTCCATCCAGGATCTAACTGGATTTAGGCTGTACTGCCGGGGGGAGCTGTGGCCCTGGAGTAGAACATTGGCTTCCGACGCAAAAGGTCCGGATTCGAGCCCTGGTGATTTCGCTGCCTACTGGTTGGGTCGGTGTCAGTTAAATGTGATCGTCTGAGACAGGAGTCATGGCATCCCTGCTTTGTCTCGTATGTGGCAGCACATAAAATTGTCAGAAGTCAGCCTCGGGGTCCGTCCACAATATAGAATATATAGTGCTGATGTTGGGCGTTAAAAACCAACTTAACTGAACTCAACGCCGTACTGCCCATACTTCCCTTTCCTTAGCAAGCTGAAGTTTGTACTGAATTTTATTTTTTTATGACTTTCCATTAACAGCAAATTTTTTAAAATATTTACAGTACAGTTCTTACACTCTTTTAGTGGTTGATTTTGTAATGACCACCTTTGTATTACTATGGTCCAAAGATTTTGTAATTCTTATGGCTTCAAATCAGTCTTTCTATTTTGAACAACTATCAAGTGATTTATATGACTTCAAACCTGAATGTTTGTTATTATGCTGTGTATTTTAAAGTTTTGTTAATTAATATTTTTTTTTTTAACCAAGAATTGATTCATTGACTTTTTTGTTTGTCACGCACTGCATTATGAAAAATCTGGGAAACGGAAACCCATTAAAACATAACTAGATCAGGGAGTTATCAATGAATTTAATTTCACAGTTTTGTTATTTCTTAATATTTTTATTTTATATAATTTAAAGCAATTGTTTCTACTATTTTTTACAGAGCCAATATTTGAATGTTATCGCAATCTGCAGCAATTTTTACACATAATATACTACTATAATAATAATTAAAATCTGAGTTTTCTTTCTTATTTATTTATCTATTTTTTATGAAGATATGGACACAGCTCCATTGTTGGCCTTTTAAGTCAACATCAGGCAGACTTGCATGCAAGGACTCGGTACGGCTCCAGTGCTCTAACTCTGGCTGCCAAGGGTGGCCACCTTCAAACTGTTCGACTGCTGATCGAATTGGGCCTTGATCCGAATGGTTTAATGGCTGGAGGTGATGGCTGTGAATTTTTGCCTATGTTAGCTGCTGCTCAGTGTGGTCATGATGCTGTTTTGAGAGTGCTACTTGATAGAGGTTTGCATCTTAAAATCCTTCCTTGAAAAATAGTATACTGGAATGAATGTCCATGGCTCATAATTTTATCTCAATGTTAATGTAGTTATAATCCATTGATTAAATAAAAAAGGTACAATTAAGAATAATTGTGGAAATTGAAAACTATTTGTTGACTATTGCTGGAACTAAAAAAAAAACAAATTTTGCACATATACCTTAGACATCCAAACCATGACCAATTCCACAGGCCATGATAGGATAGCAAAATTTAACTTTAATGATCCATAATTCTTGAGTTATAAGTTTATTTTGCTTGATGTTTTGTTTTACACATTACTTTCAAACTCTCATAGCAATGGTGTTTTGTTAATGTGATGTTTTGCTAATTAATTTTGTGGATAATTTATTATCAAAACCAAAGATTCGTATGTACAGGATTAACTGATTAACCAGACCTACATAGGTTGGCAGTGTAGACCTATATTACTATCTAATATATTTAAATTTTGATTGGTTCATATTAATATAAATACATTAAAACATGTTCATTTTCTGTGCAGTAATTTTGTTGTGGAGCTTAAAAATCTCAATATATTTACGGATGTTTCTATCCGACGAACCCTATGTAGGTTCAGAGCTGATATACATGTTCCAGGGCCTAATCGAGGTCACTTGTTACACTAAACGGAAAAGCACATTTTCTACTCCATTCAAGATGGAAGCCAACTATTATTTTTGGACCAATACCAGCCTTCTTATAACTCTGGTTTGGACAAAAAAAACTTTCCCATCCACTCTAAAGACTCACGAGACTCGTAAATATTCCATTTAGGGAATTGTTTGTTGTCATTTTCACCATTGACCAAGTGTTCTCCATTGGATTGAATTGAAAGTAGTCTGGATTCAATTTTGCATGTCTACACTCTCAAAACTGTTTTCGACACAAAGCTGACAATTGGCCCGATCCAACAGCATTTAAACCAATTCCATGACTTTTTGCCAGACTAAAAGGTTGTTTTGTTTAATTTTCCAAACAAAATGCCAATATGGATATGCAACTGTAAACTAAACATGGGACATGATGATCTGAACCAACAGCTATTTAAGATACGTCTACTTAATTAGAATTTTGTTTGGCAAGGGACTATATTAGTTTCTACAATTCAATTGATACAGTTACGTTTTTAGTTCAATAGAGATGCTTGGTATATACAGAAAAAAACAACAACCAAACAAACAACTGTTTACTGTAACTGTTAAAGGCATAATGTAACTATGTAGCAAACAAACAAAAACGACAAAAATGCTGCTGGCCAGAATTTCTCTAGTAGGCAAACAAAATCTCAGATTAATATGACATGTACTAAAAACAAAAATGAATAAATTACAAATTCACTTTCTGGACAAAGACATGAATCCAACTGTACAATACGTAACTGCATATTGGCTAGGGAGGGACGAGGTAACAGGAATATAGATTCCATAAAATATTATGCTGTATAGGTCTCTGTTAGTGTTTACATGTGCCTGGGCTTTCACATTGTGAACAATTTTTCTTTTTTCTTTTTTTTTAAATATATATTAAAGATCTTTAAATTTGAACTGGCTAGAAGTGATCTTAGTTTTTAGAATTAATGTTCCTTTCAAATAGGCATTATTTTAATTTCACATATTGAATCAAGCGCTGCTCACTGAAACTGACTCTTCGCACCAAACAGGTTTCAGACTTTCATTAAGTTTTTATTAATACAAAATTTGTGAAAAATACAATAAAAGTTCTTGTTTAAAATCACATTAAATTAAATCATTTGTTGAATGTTTTATTTCTGATGAAGGCAACAAACAACAAAAAATATATGCAAAATCTGCTTTAGAAAAATTTGTCAGCTTGCAAGAAGTGGTATTATTTCTTCACCTTTGATTATTTTATCTTTATTTTTAATGAAATGGTCGAAAATATCTGTACCAATTTGTTTAAACACATAGTTCTATAATGTGGTGTATTAGAGAGGCCTTTAAAACCCCTTAAAGACATGTTTTCTGATAATTACTGACCAAAAAATATTCAGGGGTAGGTAACTTTGTCACCTTAGACAATGCTGTTCCTTACATAATTTTTATTTTCACACATATTAAGCTTTCAGGAAATGTATAACATTACATGCTCTCTATGATTTGAAATTTCATTAACATAGGGGTAAGTGGCCCATCATGTTCTGTGGAATTCGCCGTATTCTGTTTGGTGTTTTTGCTTTATTCATCAACATTATATATAGATTAGGGGCATAAACTCACATTTGAAGAAATACAAACAGCAAACAAAATATGCAGTAATGTCCCATCTGTTAGTGTTATTGGCTCTAATGTTTCTAAGGTCATAGGAATCAAGGGATAATTAATGGCCGTTTGCATAAAATTATATAAGATGGCTGATACTTTAAGTAATTTGTTTTGCTAAAGACGTATCTGACATGTTTGCCATTGGAACTTTTTGTCCTACAATCATCAATTATTTCCTTGGCACTTTATAATATTTAACTTTATTTTCCTCAAACGGTTGAAAACTTTTAAAGGATGTGATGTCAACTTCTACACTCCTTCATCTGGATTGACACCTCTGATGATTGCTGCTCTAAACGGGCACATGACAACAGCTCAAATCATTATTGAGAAGGGAGGTGATCCCAACATGATCAACGTCTGTGGGAAGACTGCACTTGAGATTGCAACAATTCGGGATAAACGAGAAGTCAGGGGATATCTGGACAGGAAAACTACCAATAAACCTAAGACATGTAAGTCTTATCTCCAGTCTTTGTGTTGCTATGTAAATGGTTTACAACCGATAAGACGATTGTTATATCAGAATCCCATATCTAGTAGACAGGACCCAGAAACGATCGAAAGCGTCGGATCAAGTACCGTTCCTCCACTCACCCCTCTTCAGTCATATTATTTACTATACTGTGTCGGCCACGGCTTGATTCGGTTTCTATTTTGTCTTTAAAATTGACACATATCGTATGTTTTTACAAACTGCAGACAATAAGCTTTCACCTGATCTGGGACTCTCCAGAAAAGCTTCTCTATTATAAGCAATTGATTTGCCTAAAAAAAACTGCGTCTCAAACACCTCACTCAAACTTTTCCCCGTGATCAGCTGTTAGCACCCCAGCAAGCCCCACACCAAAATAAAGACGAGTTTCATGCCCTTTCCAATGATGTATGATCTATTTTTATACGACCACTGGCGGTGGAGAACGGGAAAAATGTAAGACCAATGCGAGGACAAAAAGTGTAGATCTATGCGTGATTGATGGATAACCCTTGAAAACCAGATATTAAACACTTGACAAAAACACTTTGACAAAACAGATCGCTACATATTTTTGACACAATATAAAAGAAATTGTTTTCCATATAAATATAAATTTTATTCAATTCGAGCCAGTACAAGCTGAGAAACTTAAAAGCAAAGACAGGTAGTTCGGGGTCACAGTCGCTGATCTTTGTATTTTCGACCGTGGCAAGGCGTACAATATCCGCACCTACATTAAGTCTTAGCAACAACGTGAACTACACCATAGTTGTTAAGGTTTATGTTTAAGTCATATTAGAAAGCGATGTTGACCAGTATATTTTAATTAACGAAGTGCTGCTTGAGAGGTAGTGAGTATGCAGTATGTCAATTTCAGGATTTTGGCTTCCCATCTGCACCTCTGTATGCATGTTGGTGTATTTGGCAGGTCTTTAAGGCGGAAATTGTTTGTTCCCTGCTCTGCGCATCTTTGTTTCAGTAATAAAGATCATACAACCTCTCCTAGATATGGCAAAGTGATTAGTACCAGTGAAAGCATAATATGTTGTTGTGGCTCATTATTCTGAAATTATATCACCTTTTAGATACATGGGTGTTAAATCAGTGTGCACTGATTACTTTTAAAAGTGAATTAGAAAGAGTGCAGTTGATTAAAAAAATAAGACAGGGGTGGGAATCTAAAGCAGGTACATGCTTGAAATGTTTTGAACAATGAACTAAAATTGTATGTAAATGGAAAGGTTAAGAAATGGTAAAAATCTTAATAATACCTAACCTTTTCCTAAAATTTAACACAAAAAAATTGAAATTTTGAAACATAAGAGTCTATTCTTCTACTTCAATACAGCTCCTGATGACAGAAAACCTGACATAATTGAGGCGTCTAAAGACGGTAAATTTTAAATTATAGGTCACAGTATTATTATTTATATGTACTTAAGATGCAGTTTATTTAATATAAGTTGAGACCCCGTTCTTTGAATGGAAAATTCATTAAGTACAATCGTAATTAATGAGCATGACTACATTGAGAGTCATTCGGGATTGGGCACGAAAATGAGCATTATATTCCCCAAAAGAATAAGTACAAATTATTATATTTATTTAGATCTAGATCTACATCCAGATAGGCCTAGGCCTAGTAGGTTATATCCTTGCCTATGTCGGAAAAGTCTTAAAAAAAACAACAACAGAATTTAAAATGTTCAAATTCGATACAATTTTCCATTTACATTAGAACCCATACATATTATGTGAAAATTTTGTACTTTTACTGTTGAACACACCTCATTTTTCTATAACAATATAATAGATTTCCGGCCGGTAGGCGTGGTGAAAATAGGTTGGATTTATAATTATGGTTGATAACATTGATTAATTAAAAATTGATTAGGCGTTGATGTTATTAGTTTTATGACTCTAGAAATTCTCTAGCGCATTAGTAATTTTACTTCAAAATTTGGGATTTTAGGGTGGAGCGGTTTGGATTTGATCGCATGTCTAAGTTTGAGACGAAGATAAATATATATATATAAAAAAGCAACTAACTAACTTGATGTAGCATAAAAAAACAACTACAAAAAACAGATGCTGCTGTGGGCACTTTTACTTAAGGTCTTTTTTTTCAGTTTAGCAGGCAAAATAAATAATTTAAAAAAAGAGGGATAGGAGGGAAGAGATTTGCATCAGTGAAATACCAGCCTCAAATGTTTTGAATTGGAACAATATTGTTGTTAAACTTGCTTTTTAGTTAGGTAATCTTCAATTTTTTATGACCATGCCTCAAAACTTTTCTTTTTTTGTTGGTGTAAGGTGACATTCAAAGAATATTAGAAATCTTAGAGCAAGATCCATGCCAGCGAGATGCCCACTCCCCCCAGGATGGGGCCACACCGTTGATGTTTGCATCCATGACTGGTCGGTTGGATATTGCAGAGCTGCTGGTAATGAAGGGTTGTGATGTGAACAAGCAAGATGTTATCAGTGGATGGACAGCGCTCATGCAAGCTACTTACCATGGGTAAGTAATGACATGCATCAGTGTTATTTTTGGCACTGGTCAAATTCTTTTGTTAATAAAAAAAAGTTTCCATAGATAAGGGAATACAGATTGTATATAAAATTGTTACTCATAGTAACAAGGAAGAAAACAAACATTTATTTTTTGAATCTGTCATAGGATAGTGTAGTATTGTTAAATTTTGTTGTTGTTTAATGTTTCTGATTATTTTAAAATAAAATCAACAAATCGGAAATTTGGACTTCCCTTCTCAGGAAAAAGAATGTCGCAATGTTTTTGCTATCTATTGGTGCTGATGTAACGTTGCAAGCAAAAAATGGATGCACTGCATTTGACATGGCATCTCTTATTGGTAAGATCTGTTGCTTTATTTTATGAAACATACCCAGGCAGATGGACAGACAGACAGGTAGACACACAAACAAATACTTAGATTTATTATCATGCACATTAAAACATATGTGCGGCAACCAGGGTAAATAAGACACGTCGCTAATATAGATTTTGGGCTAGAGCCCTCTAAGCATTTAAAATTACTATATTTTGAATGTATTTTTATTTTCAAATCAAGTTGAATCTCTAGAAATGATGAGAGTTAAAATTTTTTTCAGCCTCTCAATGTGCCTTTGATGCTTTTTAACACACTATGAACAAGTCCTAAAGTCAAATTTCTGAATTGTGCCCGATTCACCTTGGTTGCCTCACATATCATGTTAAAAAAACAACAACAACCCAAAACTTGAATGTTTAATTATTTATCACCAAATTCACACACAAGAGTAATAGGATCATAAAATATACTCAGTACATGTTGTCTGCATTTTGAGAAAAATTTGTATTCTTGAAAAATCTATTAATTTAATGATTTTTGTGTCAAAATTGTAATTAGTTTTCACAAGGCATGTATTTCATTTTATTTTGGGTCCTTCAGATGATGTAGACACAGAGCTTCTCAGACAACTTGCAGCCAAGGCTATGCATGTGAATAAAGTGGACAAAACAAAAAAAAATCGCTCCAGCAAGCCAAGTGCTGATTCTAACACCCCTGTGTCTAATGACATGAGGTAAAATTATTATTAAGAAATGCTTAACTTGACAATAACAAGTTTTTTCCAATTTAGAGCACAATGCTTGTACAATAATTCTTGATGCATTGATTATTAATTTGATACTAAGAGATTCGAATATCAGTCTCTTTTCATTTAGTGCTTCAGAAAAAACGACCTAGTGCCATGGGATCAAATTCACTGTTTAACTCAATGGAGACACACCGGACGTATAGGTCCGGTAACATAAAGAACGGCTGTAGAGAAATTGCTTCTAAAGTAAAGCACCCATCTTCATTTACAATATTCGTTTCCATTAGACTGTAATTTTTATATTTTGAAATGATTTTTTAAAGCATATGCAAGACCAGAACGTTGAAAACATTTGAGTCGAAAATGGCGCTGAAACAGAGATAATGGTTAGAGATAAGGTGCTAGATATGCTTATGCTGGACGGATCAGACAATGAAAGTGAAGTTGTTGAGTTGCATAGGTTGAGGAAGATAGTGAAGATGAAAAAGAAGGTACTCAAGGGTTTGTTGTGCCAACAGGTTTTTTAGATGATGATGTACTCGGTGACAGTGATGAGGAGAGTGATATGGAAGCAGAATGTGCCGAGTAGATGTAGATCTAAGAACTCTGACAGCCCATCAGGTGATCTAGATGTATTAGAATTGGATATAGATCTAGGTTTAGACCTAGACAGTGAGGAGGCTGTTGATGGTGCTGGCTTTATGTTTGAGTGGAGCAAGAATTTGGATACCTATCCAATGGATCCCCGTTTCACTGGGGAGAGCGGCCTGCAGTTTGACACGACAAGAATATACTACACCCCTGGGTCTGTTTAGCCGCTTCATTAGTTGAGAGACTTTGAAGACCTTCAAGTCTCAGATCAACAGATATACGCAGACTTTCATCACAGAAAAAGAAAGGAGTGGCTTTTTTAAGTTATAGTAAAAAAACATGTTCTTTTTGTTGATTTTTCTATATAATTACAAATTTGTAAAAAAAAAACCCAAAGAAACAAGCGTTGCCAAATCATTTTTATAATCTGAGAAGAAACTCATCATCATGTTGCAAACATCTTTTTTAACATAAATGATGAACATGCATGTTGGACATAGGATGGACATCGACTCAAACAATAAAGATAGAAACTAATTAACAGACTGAATGTATAACTTGACTTTAACATATAAACATACATATAATATACAGGTAACCCTTCAACCCCAGTTGCCAAATCATTTTTATAATCTGAAAGCCAGCAAATTAAAAAACAATTAAAAAAAAACTGAGAGTGCACAAATATTAAACAATTAAGGTGTAGTGATTTTTTGAAAATGCTGAAAAATCATGGGGTTGTGTTGTTCGATCAAAACTTAGGTCTCCAATGAGTTAATGGTGAATCTGTCTTGTTGGGTGGTAGTGTGCAGCATCAGAGCACTGGAAAGCCACATTGGCTGAAAAAGAATTGAAAACTTTTTTTTTCTTGCATGTACTGATAATTTTTTTGTACTTTGACTATTCAGCAAACTAGTCTATCAATGGACCTAGATAAAGATGAGGTTTGGACCTTTGTTTTTAGTCTGAATTTTTAAAAGTAGTAAATGCAGCATCTCATCTTAATTTGAATCTACATTCCTACATTTGATGGTACGGAATTGAATAAATTAAAAAAATCTCTTCTCAAACACCTTGTAAATCTACTTGAAGCAAACCATGGAACAGGAATAATACACTGATCTATTTTCATCCTAAAATGAATAATTGTGGTGCAATACTAATAAGATACTTTTTAAATATTTGTATTGTAATCAATATTATATATAATCCATTTCAGCATGGAAAATGAGAACCCCAAAAATGGTTTAAAGGTAAGTTACATAAATTTTAATTTTAATGACTTGAATTTGAAAGATAAGTATCATGTCTCAAGTCTCTAGAGAGAGTTGAATCGCTTATCTATTAATGAAACGAAATATGGTGCTGATTTTACTAATTGTATTGTTTTTTCAGTTTTCCTTTTTTTTAGTATTGGGATTATGAACTTATGTTTCAAATTATGATAAAAATTACACTTTTTCCCTTTATTTCAAACATTAGATTAAAAAGATCTAATAAAAAAAAAAATTGTCCCTTTTTTCAGTTTCAAGCATTCTCAGAAATTCCTCGACTGTTGATCTATTGCCAAAGTTTTTTTGTTTGATTTAAAGACAAGAGAATCTCCTATTCTTTTTTTTTTTTTCTTTGCAGGGTTGGTGGAATCGAATGTCTAACAGATTTCGTAATCTTAAGCTTGGTCGGACATTCTCAACAAACAGATTGGCCCCATTAAGTTTGGAGACATCCACTTCAACTCAAGATCTCACATTGAAAACCTCCACCTCACCTCAAATACAAGTGAGCCAGTGTTAATTGAGTTTTATTTCTTATCTTTTCAAATTCATGGCTTTGAATTGAATGTTTACGTGTGTTAAAAGAATATGCATAAAAGTCTTACCGAACATGTATATTTTTTCACATTGAACCTTAAATGCTGTTTCACCACATTGTAATCACATGTTTTGACTATCTTTATCAGCCAAAGTGAAGCTGATTAGTTCGAATGGAATATGGAATCTCCTTTTTTAACGCTTATGTTATCAAATAAACATGAAAAATCGAAATGAATGTTATGTTAAATTTAAATACTCTCAATCCTTACACTAAATTGAAATAGAATTAACTAAAACTTCAGTTTTATTCAGACTTTAAAGATCACTGCAAGTTCCCCCCTTTTTTTCTTGCGTAATGTCTAGTCAGCTCGGATAGAGCGGAAGACCTTGGTGGGTATTGACCATACAAGCTTAACAATGACCAGCTATGACACGATGTTGCTGGAGACCAAGCAGAGTGCCTCTCTGTATACTTTAGTGAGTAGAATTTTAGATGTGTGTGTGAATTTAATTTTTAAGTTTTACTGAAATACTATAGAAGACTTATGAACTTAAGATTGGTGCTGTAATCCACCATTCCCGCTTTAGTTCACCCTTAAATATCACTAGATTAATCTAATCCTGAAACAGATATTGTACCAAAATTGGGCATATTTCTATTTTTGTGTGTGATCAAGATTGTTTCTTGTCTAAGAGACAACTTTTAAGCAATCTGCCTGTTTACTACCACTCCAAACTAGGCACAGGACTGTGCTATAGTATAAGCACTGGTGAGTGACAACACTCCATCAAATGCTCCTCACTAATTTGGCCTTCTGGATCTTTTTACCAAAATCAACTTCTCAGAATTACACTATCTACGTTCAAGGCCATTCTCTTTATCTTCATTTTCTCAAGTATCAATGTGTTGTATGAACATCAAGTAACATGCTTTTTAGCATTGCAATCATGCCCACCTACACTCCCTGATATCTCGCTGTGTTCACTGCTTTCCTTACCTTCCCTGCATTAAGCTCTTTTTTCAGTTGAACATTATCTTTTCTAGTTGTTTTCCCCTGCTGCATTTGCCTTTGACCAGTTAGGAAAAAAATAAAGAGAAAAGGTTATAGGTGAACTCACAAAATATATTTAACCCTACAAATGTCGCTAGTATTTAGTGTATGGTGTTGGGCTATGTTGGGTAATTTATATAGGGGTCATATAATGGACTGGGAGGGCATAAAACTTTTTTATAAACTATAAAACCTATACATTTTTTGAAAGCTCTAAGAGTGTAAAAAATTTTGAAATGGTTTTCGGTACCATACAAGTGTTTTGTGACACTAAAAAATATCCTTTTTGTCCTCAAATAACTTGGAAACCAACATGTTTAGCTCCAAATAGTAAGAATAATAGTTGTAGACAATTTATTCAGCTTTCAGAAAATGTGTAAGTCTAATAGCCTCACACCAAGAATAAACCAGCTGTAGCAGGATCGTGCAACAGAAAAAGTGAACATAAACTTCAAGAATTATCCTGAGTTTTCGCTGTGACATTGCGAACACAATAGAATGACATGTAAAAAGCATGCAGAGGTAGATTGGGTACTTAGCTGGCATGATTATTCAGGTCTCTTCATCAACTAGATCTACATCTAGATCTAGACCTACGTCTCAGTTTCTATCTACTTCTAATTCAACTGCTCATGGCACTGGCTCACTAGGTCTAGATCTAGATTTCTAGATCTATTTACTGGCTCCTCGCCTTCACTGTCACTACCACTATCATCACTAACAATATCAAAATCATCATCACTCTCACCATCTAAGACATCGAAAACTTTTTCTCGAGTATTCCTTCCTGATGGACGTGATCCTTGGTCAGATATTGTTAGAGATTGTGACTTTAAAGAGAAAATCGAACGTTAACATGTAAACAAAGTATGAACTGAAAACAGCTGTTATCTGCAAAACAACACTGGAAGGAAGTTAACTCTTTAATTGTATAGGAATAGTATTGATTTATTAGGCAGTGTATAGAAGCTTAAGTCAGCCATAAAATAAACTCTACACAAGCGACCAAACGATCAATTTAATTGTCCGTAAAACATGTAAAGAATTAAATGTGTAAAACGTTTGAGCATATGGGTTTTGTATGATGAGAAAAGAACAACTTGAAAATTCACCATATTATTTGTCCAGTACCCTATATTTGCAGTCTTTTTTTTTCTATATATGTTTTTAAACAAGTTAATGTTAGATGTAAGTTTCTTTAAAACAACTAATAATGTTAAATAATACTTTAATTGTATTAATTGTTTCCAAATTATCAAATTGAATTAAATGTCGTTTTTTTTAAATCTTTCAGGATATCAAGTCCCCACACTCTACAATGTCATCAGAGACTTTAAAGCCAGTAATCCCACCTTTTCTGCCTACTCCTAGCTTTGCTCTGGATAATTCAGACCATACACATCGACTTGCTTCAAATTTTAGGGCTTTCAAGAATGTGGAGGACTCATATGTGAGAGGACTATATTGTGTGTCTGTTTATTTGTCTGTAAACTGTAAAATAAGATCTTGATTACATCAAATATTTTTAAGGGAAGCCTGTTAAAAGTACTTACTCCACAGACACAGCTCACAATGGCATTTATCGCTGTTGTGAGAAACATGCATCAACCATTTTTTAAACTCTGCTGTCTAAATATTCATCTGAAAAAATTACTCCCTGATGTCTTTGAGAGTCACATGGGATGTTGGTCAGATTTTTCGTAAAAGGTTAAGCACTTGTTTCCAAATTTTCGTCACAGTTTTTGTTACATTTTTTTTCAATCTATAATTAGTTTTTAAATTTGAAAGAAAAAATGAAAGCCAACTTAGTCAATACAAAAGGATTGATTAATAAAAAACAACATATACTCACTTGAAAATAATAGACATACAATAAATGTACATAATTATGTTCTTGTTTCCAGAGGTCCAGTGGGGCAATAAGGCAACAAATCAAGATGCAAAATCTGCTCTCTGACAAGCTGGAAAGGGTTTCAGGTGCGCAGGGGGCTCCATCTTCTGCCTCAGCCTCATCCATCAACTACAACAACCATCACAACCATAACAATGACACCAACAGTCCAGACTCATCTGGTGGGAGCAGTAACATAACAGCCCTACACACCAAAATGGCTGCACACAGAAAGTATGCAGCTCTGGGCAAGTCACGTCCAAATGACTCAAGAGAGTCCACAGGTAAAGAGGCAAACAAAACAACAAAAATTGTAAATTTATTTGCTTTTTTGTGATAAACCTTTATTATGGTTTTTTGATGATTCAGCTCCATGTGTAAATGAACTTTCTTGTTAAGCTTGTAAAAAAAAAATTCACTAAAAAACCTTCAAATAAGCCAGCTGTCAAAATTTCCTGTTAAAATGTTGGTAGTTACAAGTTTATTATTTTACACCCGTTTCTCCTCATCCAGAACTTCCTCATGGGCCACTGTTTGTTCCAAACCCAAACATTCCTACCTCAAGATTTGCACCTTTTTACCAACATCATACACCCTCAAGATTGTTCATGCCCAGGTGAGAGGAAACATTTGTTAAAGTTATTTGTTTCAAACTATTAATAAATGTCACATATTGGGTATGCACTATAAATGATATTTTAAAGGAATACTCTAATCTCTGTTGGATTGGCAATGACTTGATACTTCTAGGGAGAATTTTTCAAACTTTTGTTATACTTTTTAAAATTTCTGGGGCATGTTTTTTGCAAGTAAGTTGCATCTCACCAAAAAAAAACCCCAAAATAAAATAAAATATTGGTCATCAAAAGAAAATAATCTATGTATAATCTTTTAAACTTTACTTAAGTATGTGTCTAAAATATGTTTCAAAAGAGTGGTTTGATGAATTTGTTCAGACTTTAAAGCAACTAATGTAAAATGAACAAAACTATCCTTTTTTATTATTATTGTTTTTTGGTTATTTCAATATTGCACCTCATGCATTTCGAAATCTTGTGTCACAGGAAGTCATCAGCTGTGCCATCAGCTTTTCGCACAATGTCCAATACAACATCTCCCAATAGCTCAACAAGTGGCAGCTCGTCCATCACTCCTCAGAGGTCCTCAAGGGGTCGAAGCACTTCCTCAAAAGGGAGCACTACTTCTACACTCACTCCCTCGCCATCACCTACACCAGGAAAGGTAGGTTAACTTATATAGCAGTGGCGTCGTCTAGCATTCGGCTTGGGGCTTCAGCCGTACCCTCTTGCTCGAACAAGTTGAACACTTTTTTTTGCTTAATGTGTTTCATACATTAATTAATTGTCTTTGTAGTTATCTCAATTTCCTGCGCAAGCTGTTTCGATAATTAACTATAATTTCATATATAATAATACAACAAACTGATACCCCGATTATAATGCTTCACAACAGGCTCAAGTCTTGTGACAAGCATGTAATTGGTCGAGTATTTTTACAATGTTATTACAAGCTATCATTACAACCACTACAGCGCTCCTATAAAAATGTTAGGAGGCTTTTCATTGGAATGGGTCGTGAGCTTCCTTCAGCCTAAAGTTTTTGTTCCAGGGATACAGTATCACTGTAAGGTGGCTCTTACCTTGCTAACCTACTGGAGTGTCTAGCGCACTTAAAGTGATATTTTAAACTGCTTTGGGACTTAAGCCCTGGAATTTTCCCTGCATATTACCATACTTGGGCTCAAGGTCTGACCTAGTTGCCTCAATAAGTTTTCACCTTGCATCGTCTCTCTGACTACATTACTGTGGAAATTCTCGTAAATATCAATAGACCTATACGTTTTAGATATATTTGCTTGGCAGATAAAGCAGTAATTTCATAAAATTGCGCTGAACTATGGATTTTAAAGAAACATGTTTCAAATATTTTCACTATCAAAAGGGCCAGCCACTGGATTTTTCTCATTCTGTATTTAAGTCTTCAAGGGAAAGCAGAAATTTTGTTTAATCCAGTTTTTAACAGAAAACTTTAAGCGTAAAAAATATATATATAATTATATCTGACCTTCTTAGATTTGTCACAGAATTAGTAGTGGTGTAAAGATTGATTTACAAAATTTGTCTTTAAAAAATTGGTAGCAAGAGATCACTAGCATAGTTAGCCTGCTGCACCTCCATCCTGAGTGTATTTGATACAGTTATTATTGCCACACAAATCAACTCAAGATACCGCCTAACCATAAGATTGTCCTCTATGAAAATATAACCAAAGCAGAGCAACGATGAATTAAAAACATAAAAAAGCTAAGTGAATGAATAGGCTTCATTTACGTGGTCAATCTGAGAGGGGAAAATCCTTCAATAGAGAAATATTTCTAGAATGGTTCAGAATTTTATGCGAAGTCAGATGTGGGTTCCTAATGTATTTCTTATAGTGTGTCACAGGCATTGTGATATGAAATGTATGCTGAAACATTAATATATTTTGATGGGTTATTTTTTTATATCAATCAACAAATGTTATCAATTGCATTATTTGTGTCGCCTACAAGTTGTGTTTAAACTAATAGACTTAATATTGGACAAGTTTGCTGTGTCGAAAACGTTGATGGCACTGATCACTGGTCAGCTCCATGTGTATTTCGACCCACCTCACGCTATTGAGTAATAGGTGTATTTTAGCTCTATATTTTTTTACCTATACTATTACTAAGTTTGTTAATTATTAGTGAATGTCATATCTTCCTATCGTAAAATCAAAAAGAATACAAACAATATTTGGAAATATTAAACCTGGGCAAAAACAAAACAAAAACAAAAAACAATTTATTTTTTAGTCTTCCTTTCTAAATTTTCTAAAAAGTTCATGAATAAAAGTAAATAATTGATAATTGAAGACCCCTGAGAAGTTCAATGAATATGAAGCTAGCTGAATCATGAAATTTCAATTGTAATGTCAGGCTAGAAATTTCAATAATACCTTGACGAGATCACAAGTGACAGATAGTTACTTAGTAACTTGTTGAATATCCTGGGTTTTTTTTATTCTGATTTTTTTTTTAAATCCAGTCTGTCGAAGATGTTCCTCAAACTCTTGATAGCCTTGATGAAAGAGAAGGTGCCGACGGTAAGATTGCTGAAAAAAGATTTTGCTTACTATTATGCATCCCAAACTCGCTCATGTTCTTTTTATCCCTTTTTATACTTTATATGTGTTCCTGCATCATGTGTAATCCTTATTTGAAACATTTTTTATATGCCTCACTCCCTTTAATCCTCTAGTATTTCTCTGTTACACAACTTCACCTCATTCATGCATCAAGTATCTATAGCAGACACAGCTGATCATGGCACGCCACTTATCTCTTTGTTTGGACAACTTAAAAAAATCTAAACTGCTTCTGTCTTTATTGGTTGCCCATCTGTTTAGACTATCTAAATAGGTTATTCTTTGTCAACCTCTACTTTTACCATCTATTTTTCCAGTTAAGGCTGAGGGTTCTATACTTTTACATTGTCCTGCACATTGCATTTGGCTTTTTCCTACAGCTTTTATCAAAGATCTATCTATTCTAGATTCACCTAGCACATTTCTTTTGATCTCTTATCCTTCCATGATTTTCTTAGTATTTTTCATAAGAGCCACATTTCTATTGCTTCAAGTTTTTTTCTAAAATCATCTGTTATTGTCCAACTTTAAAAATCATAAAAAAGGTTTGACCAAACATGTTTTTAGAACCCTTAGTTTTGTTCCTAATCCTATTATTTATGTTTTTGAGAATTGTGCCCATTTATGAAATGTGTCCTTGGCTATTGCAATTCTTCTCTTTACTTCAGTGAAACATTTACCATCTGATGTTAACATGTATCGTAGATACAGCTGTCTCCGTGTAAGAAATCTCTGCTTACAAACCCACCCCGTCTTTAAAACCCGCTCGCCCTATGAAACATAATTTTTTGTCTTTAATTAACACCCCTACCCACCCGTTTTTGGCCTCGTATAAAGTGTAAGAACCCGTTTTAAAAGAGCTTGATATATATTTTTTAAAAATTATTGTTTTGCCATATAAATTGAAAAGATCTGGTGACATTACAGTTTTACACTTCGAACTCCTCCCTTAATGTGTTGAAATTTGCTATATTGTGACTATAGCATTCCTTGTTCCTTTATCTATGACCAAACCAAATTTTTTATTTGGCATTTCTGGTCTTAAGCTTTTACACATTCTTTGCATTAAAACTCTTGAAAGAACTTTTGTAAAATGTCTGATCAAACTTATTGTTTCTATGTAGCTCACACTCTGTGGCAATATTGAACAGGAGATTTTGGTAGTGCTATAAAAACTAACTTTACCAGATCCTCAGGAGATTGTACCACTGTCATAGATTTTATTTAGAAGATTAGTTATTATTTCAAAGCCAATTTCCTCTAGCACTATCATTATTTCTATTGGTATATTTGTCTGGTCCAGTTGCTTTGACCAGTTTCATTTTTCTTAAAGGTACCTCTACTTCTTCTTTTAATGTTGGTGGTCCATCAATGTCTTTCTTAATTACTGGTTTATTACTTCTTTTGTCTAAAAATCACAAAAATTCTGACCATTTATCTATTCACCTCATATGATTATTAAAACTATATTTCTTTGATTCTTGAACTGATGTTTATGAAAAAAATGTTATCTTTTTGGTGTTTTTTTCTACCCTACCACCTAAAGACAATATTATACAGATAATGTTAATTTTTTTAATTTTTTGCCTTATTTGTGAAATAATTATGTTTGAATTTCTGGTTAGTTTAATTAAAAGTTAAAAAAGAATTTTTCAAACGAATGTTTGTATGCATATATCTTTTATTGCTTGTTTGCCCTTTGGAAATGATTGGTTTAGTGTTTCTCAATCGCCATTCTATATATTTACATGTATCATAATAAAAAGTTTAATTTGTTTCTACTATTGGTAAGGACAAATAAAAAGTATGGTGGTTAAGAAAGTACAATTATAATACATTTGATTTTTGTATTTATAATATTATTACATTCCAGATGAGCTTGCAAGCATTATGAAGAAACTGTCCTTAGAAAAGTACAACCCTATTTTTGAAGAACAAGAGGTAAATCTTTTTTCTTGTTAAGTATGGATTTTATCTTAAATTGTGTAGGAAATGAGTAAAAATCACATATTGCTTGTGTTGAGAAAAATTGAAGGGACAGTTTAGAAATAAAATTTAATAAGTCATAAAATGCTCAGCAGGGAGAAAGAAATATGGAGCAGTTGAAGATAAGTTCTTTATTTGTTATGTGACTGGCTTCAGGTTTAATCTGTTATTACTCCACTTTACTGCATTCATTTTTTTTGTTGTGTCCAGTGATCTAGTTCTAGGTGAAATAAACGAATTTCACTTAATGAAGTAAATGTTAAAATCTTCAGTAATGATTTGCACGAAAAAGATTCATATATCTCTAACTATAATCAGTGCACATTAGCTTACTGTTTAAATTATATTTGTACTCTGATATGATATATCCATCAATGAGAAGATTGCTTGGCTATGTGTTATTGAGGAAATTAGTCACATTTCTCTTATACAAGGATGCCACCTGGCCCTGTCAAAATTTCCGGACCTTAGGTAGTGGGGGAAAAAGGAGGGGGAAGGTGGGTCAGGGAGGCGACCTGAAAATGTTCAAGATTGTCGTCCGTCTTGAAAGGCTCTGAGAAGATCCCTGATGTGGTAAATGGTTACATTTGTTAAAGGGAATATATGCAATACATTAACTACGGACATATAATTGCCGGTAAACAAAATGTACAACATATTTTCTTCTTTACCGAGTTCCATTTAGACCTGTAGATTGTACATGTATTTTTTTGTTTTGTTTGTAATGTATCAAAATTTGCCTCAACGTAGTTTAATCATATTCTACATCTGATCTAGTTCAGACTAGAGCGCCAACTATTGATAAGTTAGAACGGTTTGGCTGAGGTTCCGTCTGAGTCAGATCAAACATTCCAGTAAAAATCAATTGGTTGGAAAAGACGGCATGGACTGGATGAAAATGGCCAGATCGGTATTATTCGAAAGAATAAACGATGTTGATCAAATAAACTACAGATTGATATCGGTGACGGTAACCCGGATGACAACTGCAGTGCCAATACTGATAAAATAATGCTTTGAAAATGTTATTTAAAAAAATGAAAAGACATTGCATGTCGATAAATATTCTTCTTTACTTTTCTTTTCCGTACTTGCAAAACTTGAGTTAATTTCTTTTATGTTTGGCTTTTAGTTCCACAATTAACCGTAGTTATATAATAATCAGGAACAACATCGTATTTCTATAACAATAGTATAAGCGATGGAGTGGTCCATCAGGGCGTATGTTTCGGAATAAAAGCATATTGAACACTTGTAAAATAACACTGAAATATGCAAGATGTAACCTTCGAAAAGGCTGTTTGATTGTTTCTTAAGTTCAGATATGAATTGAAATATCAAAAACCAATTGAAGAAAAAAAATACAAACTAGTCTTTGTCACTGTTGTTCAAGGCTTAAGAAGGCCGAACGGCACATAGTAAAGGGGAATTTTTTCAAGGAAAAATAAATACGCTGGTGTGGCAAACTTTCTAGAATTTTTGGGAAAAAGTATTTTCCGGACTTCAGACTCAGATAGAAAGATTTCCAGAGGATCCGGACCTAAATTATATTTCCAGAATTCCGGAAATTTCGGGAAAGTGACTTTAAGTTTAAAATTTATTTTGTTGATGTTGTTATCATTTTTACAGATTTTAAGCTGGCATATTCATTTGCTTATTTTGTCTTTAGTAAACTTTTTGAAAGCCATTTATGGAGAAAATTTCTTTTTAGGTTGACATGGAAGCATTCTTAACTTTGACTGATGAGGACCTGAAAGAGCTGGGTATTTCTCACTGTGACTCAAGAAGGCAGATTCTTTCTGCCATTTGTGATTTGCGCTCTGGAAAGGTAATTATCAAAATCATAACACAAAATCTATATCTCTAAATCTGTAATTTGAAGGGTCACTTATTCTGTTAAACCAAGCAGTAATGTAAACTGGGCTGGCACACATGATATATAAGCTTGATGTGTGTACTGGCTGAAACTGTTTCAGAACCATCAAAAGTGGCCTTTTTAGTTCTAGCTACTCACATTTCCAAATGAGAAAATCTGTAATAGATGACATGCAAGGCAAGGCACAGCAAATTAAGGAGATGAACACATTCAAGAGCTAGCATGGTGCCAGCAATTATGCTTTTAGGGTATATCTGATCATAAGTAGCTCTTCTTCTTCTTGTTTGTGTTTTTTTATACCCTATTTTTGAATGTTCATTAAACTTTTTATGGTTACTTCCAATTATTTGTGTCAGATTTCAATTAATACTTTGGAATTTTCAAATTTCCTCGCACTATTATTCGAATATGCATGTTTTGGTAGAGTAGAAATAGCACCTTTTGATCCTGGCTGAGGACAGACTAGGCATGAGGTGTTGGTGAAATAGCATTTGCCATGACACTGCCTCACATGAGTTTTTTACCACTCAAGTTTTTATCTTTCCTTTATTCAGGTTTTTTTGAGAGTTCGGGTAGTGATTGGATAGTTAAGATGTTGAGAATGTCTTTAACAACCAAGTTGTGAATACATTTGAGTTAATGCTGTTGCACTTATCAACACTCGTGATCTGATCTGGTTATTGAGAGAGGCTGGGGAGCTAAATGATCACTGCTTAGCTTATTTTTTGTTCAGGAAACTTTTTTTTGGGTATTTTTTAAAATTAATTATGAAAACATTATTGAAAATATGTGAAGTATATGGAGAAAGTAAAATCATCAGAGCATTAAATTGAAAAGAGTTTTATAGAATAAATGAACAAGTGAGAAAAACTTCAGTAAAGCTTCTATACAAAATCGAAATTGAAATTTTGTACACCATAAATTATGAGGGACTGCTTGTTCATGTCATGAATATTTAATAGCCCTGAGTGTAATGTGTTGCATCATGTTTGATACAATAAATCAAATATATGTCAAATGATGCTCAAGAACAGTGTACAATAAAAAAATGTTTGTACAATAATAAATCACTTTGAAATACTCATCTAACTTAATTGATTATATATGCTTGTGTATTATGGCTTATGCTATTTGGATATGTTATCTGAATAATGATAATTTCCACTCTTAAAATTCACAATTTTAAACCTCTCAACAATATCTTGTTTTATAGGGCAGAGAACGTCAGCAATTTGCCGATACTATGACAACATTTAATTCAACATTAAAAGCACGTGTGGGATCTGAAGGTGAGATCTAATAATATACATAAAAATGTGAGTTTTGGAACAGACTCTTTGCACATGATAGTATTTTCTCCCAATAATTAATTTTGATTACTAAAAATATTTATTTTGACATCATTTGTTTGCTTGAAAAAAAATTGCCGTTACTCATGTATAAAAATAAGTTAAAATATTCAAAAGTCTTTATAAGTGGAATTAATGTCTTCAATTTTGTGTACTTTTTCTCCCTCTCCATGTGGGTTCCTAGGATCAGATGTGATGGCATTGTCTCCCTGGAGCATTCAAGATGATGCAGAATCACATGTTCCTATTTCTAAATCGAGAATGTCTTGATATAAAGTTTATAAAAAAAACTTTTGTTGTTGTTGTTTTGAGCGTGGATTACAATATATTGTATCATGTTAATCGTACTAGACAATCATGCTCTTTTTCAATCACAAGTTACTAGATTGGGAATCAATATTTCAAAGCTATCTTATTTTAGTCCAGTAATTATATTATATTGATTTGATATATTTTTTCATATACTTTTTGACTGTGGCGCATTTGCTTATTAAAAAACAATGTAAATGTACATTTTGTCCACTTGTCAGGTTCTTTTTCTCTTGCTGTTTTCACCTAAGCATATTCAGCATTATTTGTCAAAGAGATAAAGAAAAAGTGTGTAGAAGCAAAAGAGGCCTGGCTTGACGATAAATGCAGTGAGATTGAACTGATACAAAAATGCAGCCCACAAACATCGAAGAAATTACAGGAAGGAAAACATGCTCGTCAGCCAGTAGCTTAAAAAAAAAATGGTAACATTATTATGGAAAAAGAATACATTTTTGAAAGATGGGCGGAATACATCAAAGATCTCTTCGATGATGAAAGAAAGAAGTCCAGGTAATAAAAAAAAATAACTTTGCTGGGTCACCAATTCGGAGGGATAAAGTCATCGCAGCCATCAAAAAGTTGAAACATGACAAAGCCACAGCCCTGACAATATTGCAGTCGAATTAATTGAAGCTCTGGATGACTTTTGAGTAAAGAAGATAACAGATCTTCTTGATGAAATTTCGACACTGACGAGATTCCCCATGACATGACAAAATCCATTTTTATCACTTTGCCCAAAAAGGCAAGAGCAATTGAATGTGAGCTCCATGAGACAATCAGCCAAAATGAATCGTATCACAAAGACATTGCTACGAATAATTATGATGAGAGTTAGGAACAAAATAAAGCCAGAGATTGCAGAGGAGCAGTGTAGCTTTATCCAGGGAAAAGGTACTATGAACGCAATTTTCATGAGAGAAGTGGAGTCATCCAGGAATCAAGATAGGTGATCATAGCATAAACAATCTAAGATACTCAAATGAAAAGGTACTGATAAGGGAAAGTGAAACAGATTCGCAAAATCTTGTCTAGGTTGTTAAAGTTGAAAGTAAAAAGAAAGTTCTCAAGTGAAACCATAAGAAAACAAGTCATGGTTATGAGTCGTTTTAAACAAGACACCACGGCAGCACTAAACTGAAGCAGTGTGAGACTTTCAAATACCTTGGAACTAACAGTCATTACAAGTGGCGGCCAAAACAACACAGAAATATCATCTAGAATAGACCAGGCAAAGATGAATTTCGGAAAGATGATACATGGTCTTACGAATAGGCTTCTATCCATGGAAACGAGACAAAAGGTTCTTCAATGCTACATAGAATCCATTTTACTGTATGGATGCAAGGCTTAGACGGTATCCAAACAAGCACCAAAAAAACTTGAGGCAGTAGAGATGTGGTTTCTTAGGCGAATGCTTCATATATCTTGAAAGTCTAATGAAACTGTCTTAAAGGAGGTTGACTCAGACTAGTCTGATGTGTATCATTTGATATTGTATACAATTTTCTTACAAAATTGAAGAGCTATTGGCCATATAAAAGTTATGTACATGCACATGTTATCTGATTATTGTTTAATACATTTTTAAGAGACTTTGACCCAATTAGTTGTGATATCACTCTGTCAAAATAAAGTTCAATCACTATAACAATGATTTACATTGTCTCTTAATGGGGTATGAGATAGTCTATATTTTTCTTGTTTTATGAAAACTTAATGTTGAAATGAAGTGGGAATCTTTTTTTTAATTTTTTATACAAATCAATCCGTCCAACGTTTTTATCCAATCTTTTATAAGAATTGTATATATATATATATACATATTACACAAACCTTTTTATTGTTTTCTATCTGCTTATTGATTCAGAAATATATCCATAACAGTGATTAGTTTACTGCAGAAGAGATGTGCAAACTGTTGTGAAAAAATAAATGTATATACATTTTTTTCTTTTTTTTGAAACACTCTATTCAAGGGTGTAATCTAGATTGTTACTGTTAGTGTACAAGATAAAATAGACTCTTGTGGCTGAATAAGCAGAAATGTTGCTTACGATTTGGCCAAAGAGACTCCAGATAGCTGATGCAGATTTAACAACGCAATATTTTTGGGGGTTATTTTTTAATATCTAATGCGAAGTATCTTTTTCATGTCTTATCATTGGCGGTCGTTGAGCTTCTCTGACTTTGTTTTAGTGATAAACCTTGTTTGGCAGTGATAAAGGAGAATTCATTTCATTAGGAATAAGTTTTCAGTTTGCTTCCTTTGCTCTGTACGTCTTATAGTTTGTTACAGTTCAGAGTCAATAGCTACACCATTGTCACCATCTATCTTTCATATCCTTCTCTTTCAAGTGGGACGAACTGGCACTAGTAGTAGAGCGTTGGTCTCCAGATCAGGAGGTCCGCTGTTCAAATCCCACCATTTGCAGATTTATTTGTCAGTTGTCCCCTGTAACTGGTTGGGTCGGTGTCAGTATAATGTGACCGACTGAGACAGGAGTCCAGATCTCTCCGCCCTGTCTCTTTGTGGCAGCACATGAAAGGGTCAGACGTCAGTATATAATAGCCTATATAGTGCTGAAGTTAGACCGTTCCTTTAAAAAAAAAAAGAAATTTCAGTTGCTATTCAAACGGAGAAAATTTTTTGTGTAGCATTATTTGCATAGACATATGCTTTTGCCCAAAAGATACCAGTAAAATTAAAAGTGAGGTTGATAAAATCAGTGTAGAAACTTTATGTGAATGGGACTTAAAAAGTAGTCGAACCTGCCCATGGCGACCACGGAAAATCAAAGACAACAGTGATCGCCTTGGACAGTTGGTCGTGTTGGACAATAAAGGTCGACTGATTACTTGGTAGATTCTTAATCGTAATCAGTTAAAAAGTTACAATCTCTTTGCAAATTAAAACTATGTTGTTTTTTCATCTCAGCAGTGAAAAAAATAATTTCACATTTCTTAGATGTAGATTCCTAGTTTTTGTTGCTATTAAATTGATATTGTTTCTATCCTATTAATTATTTGAAGTACCGGTACATTTTTTCTTTATTTCTTGAATAAAAATATGAAAATTATTTTTTATATCAACATTTGAATGTATCGCTTCATCATCAAAGCTGCATAATTATGTGAGGTTAAATTTTTAATTTTTAATTCATAAGCTGCACCCACCCCTCCCTCAGGTTTTGATTTAATTACTGTTAATAGTGTTATGTGTAACAACTATCATTCATATCATGAAACTTACTTTTATTATGCATAGAATTATTCCTATGCATTCTGCTGCTGCTGTGCATTATTTTTCAAATAAAACTGTTTTTTAATACAGATACCTATTTGTCCTCTTTAATTCATGCAATTTACTTTTAATTAAGGGTTGTTCTTTTAAATATGTGACATGATGTATTTTGTTTTAATAGAAATGTACTTATACAACAATGTCAATAAATAGATATGGCACTACTTTGAAAATACCAGCATAAATCTAAAACACGAAAAACGGAAATTAAAACAACAAACATTTATAAAGGAAAAAAAGTTATAAAAGTTGTGTTTATTATTGATACCAAGGAAGTAGAAAAAAAGAAAACATCTCTTTTAAAGTCTTGAGATACCAAAGACTGTAGAAATAATATCCAGTATACTTTGGAGATACTTAATGCGACAAGGGAAGCAACCCTGTATTACTCAAAGAGACTTGCAATAATAATTTTTAGTCATATTGATTAGTATATTATAATTAATCGGCAAGAGTACTCTTCTGGCTCTTTGAGGCCTTCATAAGAACGAACAGGCCAAGTCACCGAAATGATCAGAGTGAACACGTTTTAGCATAATAAGGGTAACACTAACAGTGATCTACCTCTAATCATTATTCATTACAATAGTTAGTTCAGATTGAAACTTGGATATGTTTTTGTTCAGCCCACTCAGTAATGTGAAATGATCCAAATGTTTATACTATTTTGGTGGTATGATTCACTTGGGCTCTTAATGCAACTTTTTGTCTACTTCTGTGACTTTGCCTTCTATTTTTGGAAGCCTCTGCTCTTTCCTTTTCCTTCAGTTAACATATTATGTTATAGAACTACCCATTGGTTCATCTTGTCTTGTCAAGTCTCTAGATCTAATTGAATGAATGTTGTGAATGTGATTGTCCAACAACATCAAATTACATGGTGGCATCTGGTAAATTAGTTTAATTTACCTTAAACACAATAATCAAAAGAAAAACGCCTATGAATTGGCTGTAGAAGAAAAGTTTAGATCTAAAAATCCAGAGGAAAAATACCATTTTGGCAAGCAGACCTTGATGAAGGCAGATCAGAATATCACCAAAGACCTAATTTAGACATTCTAAACTGCATATTGATACATAGAGGAAGCAACATTTGTTTATAAATCTTTTATAAGCCGATTAAAAACAGATCTAGCACAAGACGTCATGGCATCTCAGATCCCTCTACCATCATTGGACAGGGGTAAAGACAACAAGCAGACTGCGTTTCAAGAGTGAGAGAGTTCTTAAGACTCCTATTTTTATCATCAAGGTTAAGTACCAAGACAATCAAGTATCACTATATTTTGCTCTCCTCTGGAACTAAAGGCAGAGAAGTTATCTTGGCAGCAAACCTCACGGAGAAAAACCAGAAAAAAAATCCAAACAAGCTCTGGAACCTGTTCGAGAATCATCTCATTGAAAACTTAAACAAAAGGATACAGAGGCTGGAGTTGAGCAACTTAAGCCAACAATCTGGAAACACTGTTGATCAGTTTGTTATCAAACTGAAAAACAAAGCATCAACATGCAGTTTCTAAGTGGATCAAGTCACTGACGTTATGAGAGACTTGCAGAGCAGCAAAAGAAGTTGATAAGTAAAGGCGAAGATCAGACTTTGTAAATAGCCATTGACCTGACAAAACTTAACGAGGCCAGCAACAAAAACCTGAATATAATTAGGCTATGGACCTTAGATTCATTGAGGCAGTGGCTTGAAACCAAATTTTTTTTTTTGGAAGCTGCAGTCAGAAATTGCCCTGCCTACACATACATTATGCAGTAAATGCGGGGGAAAAGAGGTCTGGTGTTCAATAAAGACTAAGTGCCACATCAAGAAGGACCAATTATAACTTTTGGGACTGATTTGGGACTAAAATGGTGCACATACAGATTAAAGAATATGGCAACATCCAAAGAAACCTTCCCAAAGAACATTAAGAACTTTCGGAATCCAATTCATCCCCTTAATTAAGAAGGGGGATGTGACAAGGGAAGCAACCCGGTATTACTCAAAGACACTTACAAAGATTGCTATTACTCCCCTTGATTAGAATATTATTAAGTCAGTAAGAGTAATCTTCCTTATTATACTAAGGATGGGTTTGTCCCCTTTCCTTCAGTTGTAAACACAAGTCATGTTAATAAAAATTAAAACTGCACGTTGTTTCATCCTGCCTTTTCAAGTTTATCTATATATAATTTAATGAATATAGTTGAAAGTTAAATACTTAAACCAACAACATCAAATGACAATAAACAAAGACTATATCTATGAAAGAAAAAATATATTTCAACAATTATTTACATCTCTAAAGGCAACCAATAAATACTTCTAGTTCTTTTTGCATCACACTGGTCACTGTAAAAATGTCCAGGAATAGAAAATAAATCAATGCAATCCATTAAAACAAATACCATTTTCAAGATAAATCACCCCCAATCAATAACAAAAAAAAACATCAACAAAAAAAAAAACAAAAAAACACACACACAACAAAAAACCTGTAAAACTTCCAAGAAAAGTATGTTTTTATCATTGCAAACAAGAGCATTTCTAACAAAGAAAAAATATCCGCTTTATTTAACCTGCTTCAGCAAAAAACAAATTGCAAAGCTCTAAAAAAGCAATACATTTTTTCTATATTAACACATGTACAGCAAAATCCATATTAAGTCAACTCCTTTTAGTTATCATCTCATGGAAGTCCCAGTTTAAATTTGATCTTTGTTCGATTAGCTTTGAAGTGGATTAAATCAATTGTTACTACATATAAATATATATATTATTGTACATTTCTTTTTTTTTTTTGCTAAGCCGTTTGACTGTCCTTTATTAAAGTTGGTGATTGTTTTTATGTTTTTTTTTTAAGTATTACAATTTTGCACAAATTTGCTTGATATAATAATAATAATAATAATAATAATAAAAATATGGTGGATTGATAATAATAATAATAAAAAAAATTGTCATGAATAATAATAATAATAATAAAGTGCATTTATATAGCAGCTTTCCCATATTGTTGCTCAAAGCGCTTTACATTTGTTTAAATCAAGCAATCAATAAAATACATATTGCTAAAACTATGGTGTAATTTACAGGATACACAGAATCGTAATACATTTCTCATATAATAAAAGCGGTATAATACAAAACATTAAGTCAAATTATAAAGTTACTACAATCAAATAAATGATCATGGAAAAAGTAGATGACACAGCTTACATTTCTCAGTTTTAGGTTAAAATAAATTTATGATTAAATAATTTGTAAAATAAAGGAGTTAGCATATATTGTTCCTTAAACTTAGAATGTACTTTGTGTTTCATTTGTCGAATGAAACTAGCCAGTTTAATGTGGTTTGCTCAGTTTATAAAAATGATATCCTGACTCTTAACCACCTTTCTTTCACTTGGGTATTCATATCTCTCTCTCTCTCAAACTAAATCTATAAATTAAGGGCATTTTTTTTTCCAGTTGTAACTAGAAGATTCAAAATTATCTATACAACCCAATAACATTTCAATATGAGAGATAAAAATATTTTTTTTTTTATTGCAAAAATAATGTACTCATAATAATAGCACACACTGATTTTTAAACACTGTGTTTTACTTTCAAATCGGAAAAAACCCCAACAAAAAACAAAACAAAACACACACATAAAAACATCAAACGCAAAAAAACTATGTGGGTAAAAAAGGATACTAAATTTGAGTATAAAAATAAAACATTGTTTTTTTATTATTCAAACTTTACAGAACTTCACAAAGAAAAAAGGGGATCCAGTCCAAGTTTAAGTCACTGAATTGACAGAAGTGAATAATTTTTTGCATAATAAGGGTAACAGTGATCTCTCTCTATTAGTATTAAATCATTGCCGTTGACTCTAAATGCACATGTTTGTCTTCAGTGATTTTGGCTGTTCCTTTAGAAAGCCTTGCTTCTAGTGCATAGAATTATTACTAGAATAAAAGTCCAGATATGTATTTCATTCTCAAAAAGGTCTAATCTAATGTTGTTGTTTTTTTTTAAAGTTTGTCCTTGCTACTCAAGAGAAAAAAAAAGAAAAACTATCTGCCTTCTAATTTACAATGAGGATAGGGCATATATTTACTTAAAAGCTATCAAGTTTGCATGTTTCAAATCTTTTAATGACAAAATTACTATTTCATAATTTAAGAAAATATTCAAATCTAAAGAGTGCAATCCTGCATTCTTACTAAAAAGTATGACATGTTTTTTTTTTTTATCATCATTAAAAAACAACAACAAAAAACGATACATGTACTGTCAACACTAGAATATATACAAGTTCACTTAAATTGCACATTAGAACCATGAAATAAAAAAAATCACAGGTGCCAGTGTAAATTTTTTGCAAAATTTGCATAAGAATAAAAAAAAGTGTTTGATTTTAAAGTTTAGTGAAAGAAAAATGGTACATCAAGCTGTAACTAATATCAGCACGATTCTCAAAGAGTTTCAGTGAAATGGCATAGAATCCGTAATAGAAAATGTATTACTGGATGAATAAAGGGCTTTCATAAGAATGCAAAATATTTGTGCCTACAAGTTTTACATAGCCCTTAAAATGATATATTTTAAATGCTCAATCCAAAATTGTTGATAAATTGTACCAAAGAAATAAAGTTAAATGTTAGTTTTTTCAATACATGCTAAAAACTGAACTTCACATGTTACATAGTTATTAAAAATTAGTCATCATAGATACAAAAAAACCCAAAAACAATCCTTAAAGATCTATGGAAATTTTAAAAATCTTACCAATTCAAAAGACCCTTCTTGGATCGAAACATTTTGAAACCATTTTTCTTGATTCCAAAAGATCTTTTATGTGACACAGACAGCAAAAACACTGCAGAATTCCATCAAGATGTCAGGTTTAAATGAATTGTAAGATCTAAACATAATCATAGCATTTTAGAGACAAGGAAGAAAACTGACTATAGATCGCTTACTGCCTATTTACAAAAAATCAGTTATAATAGACGAGAGTGTAAAGAGAATTTGCCGCTCAAAATTATGTCACATATATAAATATTATATGTATATATATATAAATATCTTATGAAATTGACAATAAAAATATATATATATGATAATTAATCAATTGGATACAATGTTATGTAAAGAGATTTCTCAAATTAGTAAAAAAAAAAAAAAATCTTCCAGACTTCTGTTTCAAATTTTTACATGTACATGTGTATATAAAATTGTTTGACTATAAATCAAGTTCAGTTAATTGTCTTTGGAAGCAGGAGTGGATTTCATTGGAACATTTGGAACTGTTGCTTAATTGGTCTAGCACAGTCTTGTTTCAATTGCAATGATGTCTTAGCTATATGATACGAACACAATCTTTTTTTTTTTTTTGGTATTCAGACAATTAGATATGATACGACTCCTTTGACTGACAGAGGTACAGGAAAACTTTGTTTACATTGAGTTTCTACAGTCCAGGAAAACTTATATCACATGGTCATAAAGAAAACACACACAATCACATAAAGATGGCAACATTTTTTTTTTCTGGTAACATAAACTCAAAACTTTTAATAAGATTGTCAACTTGCAAGAAATCTTTAACACTATAGGCTTAATTCAAGCTTATTAGTTGCTTCAATGACAACTTCAAAAAGCTCATTGAAGAGGGTACACAGAGAACTCTTTACACTTTACTAGGAAAAGAAATAATACACTTAAACACATGGCGCTACAAAACATTTTAGTTAAGCAGCCGGCTGCAGGGTCATAAATCGCCTCACAAGTGACCCCTATAAGTATCACTCAGGCGAGGTGCTTTATTTCTTAAATGCGTTTTGTTATATGTGTTTGGTAATTACATAACTATGAAGGTAAATATGTCTTTTAAAATAACATTTACACAAGACACGATTTTTCCTATATACATACATTTAGTAACTCGAGATTGTGATATTATGAGTCATATAGTATGTATAATATTATTGATCTTTATGTCGAAATTCTACCTTTTTAGTTTCATATCGTTGTAAACTTTATAATTTCGTTTGTTGTATGAAGAGAGTGTACTTTAATTTCCCCTTGAGAGATGAATAAAGATTTCTGTATTCTGTATATCCGGAAAAAAAAATGATGTTAATACTTCTATAGGCAAAGAAACATTTCAATACCTTAATTGCCGACCACATTATTTTCAATATTTGATCTAACTCTTTCTTCTTTAAAAAGATAAATTTCGAATATTGCTGGCATAGCTATTGCTTCCATGAAGGCCACCCACATCAACATAAGCGATATTTGTTATCGTTGAATGGCACTTGAAATAGAACGCCTCATGAAACCTGAACTGCAAGGTAGGGAGATCCAAGTATTTCTGAATGGAGACTAGGAACCGAACATTGCAGGAGAGTTGTGGCGATATAAAAAAAGGCTGCGAAATTTTTCAATTGTAATTTCACCCCTTCTCTGCAGAGACTACTGAATTCATCGCTCCTCTCTATATGCACATTCTCCTCCAGGTCAATTTGAAACACCCCACAAGCATCTAGATTTCTGCAAAACCAGAAAACTAGATGTCAGCTTCATAAATTAGTTAAGAAATATGGCAGCAACTGGAGCCTGTTCTTGAACACCCAAGACAAGATAAGTCAGTTTATAAGTTGCTTTGTGCTCAGTGAATGCCCAGAGAACATCATCAGTTACACTAGACAGTTAATACAAGCATAACAGGCACTGACACTAGTGACAGTATTTTCAACTCACACAATAATCAAACAGACACAAGCATGTACAATTAACCTATTCATTTTGGTCAGAGCCTATGATATTGAACATGAATTCAACAGACTCAGTAAGGCATTTCCACAAGTTCATGTAGCTCTATCGTACTGCAAACCAATGACTGATGATGTGATTGCGTCGAGTCAGAGTGCCATTGATGCGGGCATGATGATCTACAGATGATATTATTCAAAACAAAGCAAAACAAACTCTTAAAACAGCACATTCTTGAACACCACTACATTCCATTCCTGAAACATTGTCACTTTGTGTTGGTTTTACTTGGACACCCAGGCACTGAGAACAGTCACCAAGATATCCAAAAGATACAGTCGAGAGACTGGTATTCAAAATAAAGTTGAAGACTAAATTTTATTTTAGTCTCATCTTTTTCAGATCACCCCCCATCTCGACATGAATTTACCCATTAAAAAAAAAGAAAAGCCAAGAATGTCAGTATAGATACACCTGACTCATGAACTTTGTAAAAAGTCGTTTTATAAGTAGATTGAAGTTTTAAGGTGATTTGTTTATACTTTTTTTTCCTTCGTCAAAAACATTCCTGGTATAAATTTATACTTAAGCTACTCATAACTTCAATACTGGTGAAAGAATGACAATGAAGATAAGTGACAGGTTTGATATACATGTATAGAATAGAGAAATTTCATGAAGTTTTTATCAAGCTCCATTGGTGCAAATGTTCAATGTTTAAAGTTAAGCTTTTAATGTCATTTATTCTACTTTTTATACCTAATCTAGACATGCATATCTTTTAGCCTATTAAACTTAAACACCCGTTGTTTTTTTTAAACAGGAGTTTTTTTCTGCTTCAAAGACATTAAGATAGCGCACTATTAATACTCACTAATCTAGAGCACTAATAATGAGGGCAGACCTTAGCGCCACAGGTAACGGAGAGGTCAAGTGACCGTTTCGTTACCCCCATTAAGATAAAATGATCACGGCTGCACGCGTCTCGGCCTAGCTCGACTAAAATGTCGCTTTTAGAGCGCCGTGGACAGTAACATTGTTTTCTCACTCTGAGTTGAACAATTTGCATGTATAGTTTAAGCAAAGACTTGGCAATGAAATAATTTCAGAAACATACTGTACATACTTTTTCTTCTTCCTGATATGTTGCACTTTCAATCTAAAAAAAAAGAACCCACAACTTACTAGCTTGGATTTAATATCAATCCCCTTCCTCTTGACCCACAGTCCAAGGTTCTGGTTCTATCACAGACTTAAGGATATATGTTTTCTTCATTTTCATGGTCGGGCACAACTCAAGAATTTGATCCACAATTTCTTTTCGCACAATGCAGAACACATATAAGGTATGTAAAAGAAAGCAACGCTGTGCCACCTCTAATAATGCTTCCTCTAGTTCTCGAGATGGTCTTGTCTGCACGACAAGTTTCACCAGGGTATCTTTGTAATAACTTGCAGCCATTCGAACCTCAGGATAAATCCTTGAGAAAGTAACAAGGTGCAACTCCTGAACAGGTATCTCAGGTTTCATTATCTCTGAGACACGATGAAGTGGACATGTGTGATCAAACCCTAGTTCTACTTTTAAATGTGGACTCCTGGTTAAGAGATCTAACCAAGCAGATGGGGTCAAGTCTTCACCATATTTCTCTTGACGTCGACATACAATTCCTAACCTCAGAAGTGGCTCTCTGTCTGATTGGGCAAAGGCATGCAAGACTGAATTAGAGACACTAGAATGGTACACATGCAAGATTTTCAGCTTTGTACATTTTGTAATTAAAGTCACAATTGAATCTGCAGATATATTGCACACCAAAACCTTATTAAGCAAATTGAGATATTTCAAATTCTTACAGTTAGATAATGAATTAACAAACTCATCTGTAAAATTAGATTCCAACTCTCGTAGATTGACATGCGTCAGGCTATAATGATCACTCTTCCCAATGGTCTGAAAGAGTCGAATCAGTGACGAGGTAAATTCTTGACCAGCATAAAATAAAGGATTTTCACCTCTGAAAGAAATAGTTAAATGAGTGAGTTTTGGCTCTTTTAAGCTCGCTAAATGATCTATGATAGCAACAGCATTACTCCTATTCTCTTTTTCATACTGATTTAGTTCTATAGACAGTTCTTTCACATGACAGCCATATCTTTTTAAGCAATTAATGACATTCCTTTCAGAAGGAAAAAAAAAACCACAGTTGAATTTGCGCCATAAAAGAGGTATCTCAACACAATGTAGCCAGTGACGGCAAACACAGGAAGCCTTGCATCTGTCCACAACATTGAGATGAGCAAAAATTTGAGTTAGGATGGTATCAGGTAGACTGGCCCAAGCATCATTTGATAGCTCTCCGGTTTCTTCAATCATGTTGAATTCTGTTGTGAAAAAATATGAGAACAGGGAAAACATATTTTGAGGCAGGGAAGTAACAAAAAAACAAACAACCATCTATAGATGATTTATAAAGATTCTAGATGAAATGTCATAGTTGGCAATGAGAAGTTTTATTAGATTTTTAATTTTATTTCAATAAAAAAATTAATTATAATTTATATTAGGATTCGGTCTATAGCCATACTTTCAGCATTGAAAAAAAAATGTGTCCATCCATTATATTAAAATCCTCCAATTTAAAATCATTATTGCTTAATTTAACCCATTAGCAAATGGACCTAGATCTAGTGCATTTTTTACAATGTAATTTAAAAAATAACCAATCCGTATATTTTTTTTAAACAAAATGAATGAAGGAAAATTTCAAATAATTATAGATCTAAAAACGTTCAATATAAAATTTTAGTCCTTTTTCTTCTACTGTAAATAAAACATTCTTTAAATGCCTTGTCTCGGTAAAGGAGTAGATCTAGGTCTAGATTCTAATGTTTGAGTAGGATTGCTACTTGGCTTACAAGTGCACAGAAGAAACGATTTTTAATTGTCTAGATGAAACCCCCAAGTGGCAAGTAGACATATTTAATGGTTCAGATAGCTAGTCATGAATGCAAGATCTATTATATATATATTGGGTTCGATATATATTATGTGCATTCCAATGTAAATAATGGTTGGACATGAGTTGACCAAAGCATTAATAAAGCTCTTGAAACCTCTTCGTTGTCTTCGAGCAATGAGTTCTTTCTCGTTTCGAAAAATCCTTCAGTCCTTCTCGTTTATCCGGTGATGTCTATTTTTTCGGAAATTCCGATCGTCTTTTGTGCTTTCTGAATAGGAGAGTTTCCTGAACTTTTGTGTGTGTTAAAATGTAAAGTAATCAAGCCTGCGACCCTACAGTTCCACTTCCAGGAATTCAGGTTAAGAGTGTAATCTTTACTAAGCTTAGAACTTTTTTAGTTTCACAGATTCGTAGGGAAAAAGGTGACAAATTGCAAAGTTTATGCCTAAATTTTGTTACAATGATACTGCTAACACACAAGCCTAGGTTTAGATCTCTCTCTCTCTCTCTCTCTCTCTCTCTCTCTCTCTCTCTCCCCCCTCTCTCTCCCCCCCCTCTCTCTCTCTCTCCCTCTCCAACGATCACTTACGTTTCGACTTTCCCATTTTCTTTCTCTTTCTTTTATTTCTCCCTTAATTTTTAGCACGTAATCTATATCCTGTATCTAGATTCTAGTCTATAAATTAGGCCTACATTTCTATTGTAAATTTTGATTTTCACCTCAGACATTTTCTCCCTTTTACTTAGTCTCTGTCTCCAGAGAGAGTAGCTTTTCTGCCTTCTATTCTATAACACGTTTTGGTCCAAATGTTGGTATTGATGTATATTTGATAAATGTTTAGGTATATGAATTAGAGTGGAAAAGGGTATCCGAATCGATGAACTCAAAAGAACGAACCTTACTCGCAGAACCATTAACATTACAGAGCTACCAATATGAACATGTTGCCTCATCCAACCTACTCACCAGGTCTTCCACCGTGTGACTACTTTGTATATCGAGAATGAAATCTGGTGAAAGGCAAGCATTTCAAGGATATTGAAGAAAGGCCCAAAAATCATTGCAGAGGGCCCTTGAGGGAATAACTTGTTTTTAGGAAAGCATAGTTTTGACTTGGAGGATCGCTGGGATTGTTGTATTGAGGAGGAACTATTTTGAAGAGTTTTACGAGGAATAATATTTTAAGCATTTAATGAAGTTAATCCCGTTCTTTACAAACCTATTGATCATACCTTTTATGTAATTGATCCCAAATTACTAGTGTGTGCAATTTTAAGACCTTTAAAGTATAGTTTATATACTGTGCCAGTTTTGATGGACTTATTTTGGTATATAAATATCTTTCACAATATTATGACAATTTTTAAAAATTATTTTTGGACTAACTAGGTTTGTGTATGTTAATGTGTCAGTTTACACCCTGCATACAAGCATTCTAATCTAAATGACAAACAATCATTCTCCAGCATACCAATGTGAACTGTTCACTTTTGTCTTGCTGCCTCAATACTAGTTTTGCCTACGGATATTTTACCTCTCATATTTTACATTTTTTCTAATTAACGATGGCTCTATTGTTGAGGTGAGCTGGTTTCCTAACGTCCGACGTCGACAGCAAGGCTATATCGTGACTTAAACCTGACAATTGCACTTGCTGCCACACAGAGACTCTAGTGTCAGCCAGTCATATTTCACAAACATAGGCCCAACCAGTCTTGGAAAAGATCGGGCAAATAAATTTTGTCAGATACAGGGATTTAAACTGGGGATCTCTCAGCAGCTGGGAGACCATCGCTCTACTTATTTCACCTGTTCACCCCTCTCCATCATTGAGATAATATTACCCACATTTTTTCATTCGACAATGCATCTTCCTTTACACTTATCTTTTGTTTGTATTCATTAAATCAGGTTAATTGTGGAATGTGTCAGCATCATCAAGTCTCTAAAGTGCAGAGGGACTTAAACTATGCCAGATGGATTGTGCCAAAAAGAGTTTGCTTTTTGTTGTTGATGAGCACCTCTCCTTTCTTGTTAAAAAATATCAAGAACACGTGAACCAATTGTTTGGAGTCACTGTGGGTTTAGAGAATACTCAGCAAAGAAAAAGGTGGATAAGACTCCAAGGCAATGAGGAGCAGATATCCAAAGCCAAGGTAAAGTTAAAGGGTAAAAAAAAAAAAACAGTTGTGTATGATGTTTTTGTTTTCCACATATTTCACAAGTCTTATTATCTTTTTGTATTTTAAGTTAGAAATATTACTTTTACATCATTTTAGTATTATGAAATCTAATGGTGCATTTGGCAAGTAATAGTCAAAGAAAAATTTGGTATATTTGCTAGGGTACTGATCTTTCTGTATCACATTTATTGTCTTTTGTTTTGTAAAACAGGAATACATCTTGGCACTTACACATCCAGAAATGAGCACCTCTTTGGAGAATGTGTTGGGAAATCCACTTTTTACAAAACTAAAGCAGGCTGAAATTGAAAAGATATCATCTGCTGTGCTGTCAAGATGTGATGATCAATCGAATCAAAAACTTCAGATTCAAGGCACATCATTTTCTGTTGCAGTGGCTAAATCCTTGGTTCGTAAATTTTGCTCACCTCTTATACCTTATAATAAGTTTATTCAAGTGCTGTGAATGTATCTGATAATTAAATGTTTATCTGCTGATAGTCTGGTAAAACTCAAGGAATTTCATAAATTCGTTACAGCATCAATATGAAAATAGCTATGTTATTTTTAATTTATATGAGAGTGGGTATCAAATCCAATTACTGTAGAGTAGGCTAGACCTTACCACTATAGCAACCCCTTTCATGCATATCAGACATTTTTAAGGGTGCCTTCTTTACATTTGTTGTATTTTGATGACTTATCACTTATTTGGCACTTGGCAGGCATGTTTTCTTGAATTTACTTTTGAACGGAATTCATATGGGAACTCAATTTTTTTTATGATCCTGGAGGGGCCGGTTGTTGAGCGAAAACCAATGCTTTAAATTTGGAAGTAGGCCTACTTATATAGGATATTGGTAGCCTACATAAGGTATCCCACAGGGCAGCGCTTTATATAGACTCTGGATTAAGATTCTCAACACCTGTAAATGGGACATACAAAAAGTCACCTAAACACAATTCATAATGTATCATTCATGAGAATAAAAATCTTTGGTTTGAATCCCATGGTCTGTCAAAAATTTATTCGTCACGACTGGTTGGATCGGTGTCAATGTAATGTGACAGGAGTCCAGGTCTCCTTGCCCAGTCTCATGTGTGGCAGCACGTAAAATTGTCAGATGTCAGTCTTAGGACCTGCTTATAGCCTACACAGTGCTGACTTTGAATGTTACACCAACTCAACCCACAAATCTCTTTCTCTATCTTTATGTATCTCTCTCTCTCTCTCTCTCTCTTACTCAATCTATATATCTATCTCTGTGTGTGTGTTTCTTCCCCCTTCTTAATCCCTGTAAAACATGTCCCTTCTAATTAACAATTAAATTGGGGTCTAGCAAAACCAATTTGCCAGAGTCATGGGACTGCCCACTACTAAAAACAGGTTAGCAGTCCTTACTTTTGGAAAATTTATGACTAGACTTGTTATACACTTGTCCTTGCCTTTAATGAAATCATTCAATAGACCTCAGTTTAAATTTTGGTGGGTAAATATTTATCCATTTTAAAATCAATATGACATTTGGCTGTACAGTTTAGACTCCAATTATGATGAATAGTAGGTCTAAATAAATATTTAATAAAGAAGAAAAAAAAATATTTATAAATCAGTGATAGAAGGTAAGACTTGAACATATTTATATATCATTTTTGGTTTTGTTCTGTTGTTTTGTTCTGTTGTTTTGTTCTGTTGTTTTGTTCTGTTGTTTTTTCCTCTGTTGTTTTTTCCTCGTTTTTAAAATATATTACATTTAAATAAATGTGGGATAACTTTTTTTTTAAAACGTCATTGTTTTGTTTTTATCAGCTCAAAAGGTTAAGCTGCAGTATCTTATTCCTTCCTTTTTCTATTTTTTTGCCTCTTGAAGGCGCCCCTATGTATCTTGTTGATTAATAGTGGTAACGGGGAATTGTTTTAACCAACAAAATTTATCCACCCACCATTTTATCATTTTCACTGCTTATCACAGTGTCAGGGCACAGATCCTTTAACCTTATTTTTTTAAATGTGCCAAATTTATGGTATGGGTAAGACTCATATTTAGCAGGAGAGCACAAGGTGTTTGACCATTAAGTGAACTAAAGAGAATATGCTCAGTCAAACTGTATGCCTGTATATTATTCAATTTTTATGTCAGAATTTTTTAAATTGTGCCCAGCCCAAAATTGTTAACAAAACTAAAAAAGAGAAAAATTATAGATGGTACAACCTCATTATAAATTAAATGAACCCTATTGTACTGATAGCAAAGTGTCTTTCGTGTTACATGGTGTGAAAACTTTCTTGAGTGCAAAATGGCTACAAAATAACTTGTGATCAAAATGAATAATAATAACATTTTTATAATAAATTGACCAGTCTTTAATATGACATATAGCCTTTGGGTGTTTAAAAGTTCAAATTTGTAACCATAGATTTAAAAGGCAGATGTCGCAAAAAATAGTATCTACACCTTGTTTTAAAAAACATTTTTAGGAATTTTATCTTTTTGCCTTTGACCAACAACCTTTTTTTTGGTCTTCATCAACCTAGATTGATGAGCTTTCGTGTCCAAGTCCCATTGATGTTCCTGGTGACCAGTCATTGAAAGGACCAGTGGTATTCTCTAATGTTGAAGACCAAGAGGGATGGGAGCTGGTGGATGATTGCATTATTGTAGACGATGTAGTTGCAGGTAATTTTCCTTTCAGTGATTACTACTTTTTAAGCTATGACCAATCCTTTTGCAAGTGAACTGTAAATTCTGTTAATAAAAATAATTACTTTAAAAAAATTTTTTTTTTGAACTTACACCATTATCCTGATTTGGTTGCTAATCCTAAAAAAAAAAAAAGATTAAAATAGCAATAATTGTAGTTAAAAATAATACATCTAAATACTTTAATTAAGCCTGAAATGTTCAGCGATGTGTAAATAAAATTAAAAGTCAAAATGTTGACATAAAATATTCAGGGAGTAAATACAATTTATAACTGTTTTAGATTTCACTACTTATTGAAATATTCAGATGCAAACATAGATGCAATCAACAGTGTTTGCCCACATTATGAAATAAAAGTTTTATAGATATTTTTAAAATGTTTCATGTGGTTTCTTCTCCTGAAGCTCTAAGGAAAGTGTATTTTATGCCTTGAGAATGGAAGGGTCTTTCCAAGCAAACACTTTTCTGAACGGTTTACACAATACTTAAAGTTATTTTATTCGGTAACATTCAGTCATTGTAGCTGTTCTTGTTGGGGTAAGCTGAGTTGTGATTTGATTGTTTTTTTCAATTAAAAAAGTATAACCATGCTGCATTATTCTAACAATTGTTCACCGTGCCTAAAGAAATGAAAATTAATGACTTCTTTTTGTTTGAGGTTGAAATTTTTTTATCAAAGATTTTTTTAGATGATGTGAGTGCTTTGCTGATTCTGTTTTATCTCTTTTCTCCTTAAGTGGATCCAAAGAGCACAAGTTTGGCAGAGCCACAGGTGGACAAGTTAAATAAAAGATTTACGGATCGTCTCGGCACAGTTTTAAAATCACTCAAACCTAAAGATAAGAGTAAAACAGGGGAGGTGAGCAATCCTTGCAATTTGAAAGATGGGGATACAGCCTCTTCTTTATCTCCTCATGGAAGAGAGCAACAAGCTTATCTGAGGCAGACAGCCCTGGCTTTAAATCATGAAAAGGAAGTTGTGGAAGAAGCTCTGTTAAAGTTTGACATGAATGATATAATCCTTCCTGCCATTTTTATAGAAGTTGTTGAGAAAATTTCGCGGGAAAAAGCAAAGACAAGCCAACAGTGTTTATCACCTATTGCAAACGAAATTACCTCTGTTCAAGATCTGGATGTTAGTGTGATATGTATGGACTCCAGTGATGAAGAAACCTATGTGATGAGACCTTTCGGACACGTTGATGAACCAAAAAGACAAGCTGACCCTGACAAAACCATTGTGTTATCCTCAGATGATGAAGACAATGAAAGACCACGTGAGTACTACATTACTTTTATCAAAACCTCTCCAATTTCTTACATTCCTAATCCCTGTCCCTCTCTTTAGATCATTTAATTAGCTATTATGAATTCAGACTTGATACAGATTTCAATGATTACATTACCACTGTGATAAAGCAAGAATTCTTTTTTTTTTTAGTTCTATAACAAGCAATCTTTCTTGCTTATTTTATTCAATTTTATTTAATTAGTTATTGCCATAATCAGATCAAATATGCAAAAGAATTTTTCTCTCCTACCCATTTTTTTTTCAGTTATATTCAAGTTTTTGCAGCAAATCTGCATTTTGTTTTACATTTAGAAATCAAAAGGTGTATTTTAAATCTCCTTACTCTTGAAATTAAAGATAAAAAGGAATGAATGATGATTATTATCACTATGAACAAGTTTTTGCCCAGGGGAATTTTTTTTTTTTAAATCAGTTCACTGGCTAAATTGTGAAAAATTAAATTATAGCTCAAATGTTTAAAAAAAAACTTTGTTTTTTCCATTTTGTGTAATATTTTACACACTTTGATTGTATTATACTATAGCTAAAGAAAAAGAGACCTTATCTGTTCAGAGATATAATGAATTTGTATAAGTGGGAAAGATCTTACAGTGATGAGAAACTTGTATTGGGAACAAGAAGATGTAATAAGAGTTGATAATTGACTGCAGTGTCTTCAGACTGATTTGTAGGGGATTGAGGCAGGGCTGCAATTTTCTCCAGACTTTTTCAATATCTATAACGAAATGAACCTACGGAACTTAGATGATAGAAGCTTGAAGGTGGCAATGTAGGGGGGTCACAACGTAAACCATCAAAGATATACAGGCGAAACAGCACTAATGTCTGACTGGCAGAAAAAACTATAAAATATCCTTACAACAGTCACAATTGAAAGTGAAAACAAAGGACTTCCAACTGAATGCAAGGAAGACTATGTGCATGGTGACCTTAAAACAGTCAGACATACCTGTATGTAACAATTTAAACAAAAAGGGAAAGATGAGAACAAATTTGTACTTTTAAATACTTAGGCTTCACAATAACTCCAGATGCCAGATGCGACAAAGCAAAACCTGTAAGGAATAGCTTTGTCTGAAGACACATTCACCAAGATGAAGTCATCTGCACTAACAGAAATATAGAACCGGGACCAAAATGAAAGTTCTGAAAGCATATGGTCCCATCTTTCTGTTCGGATGCGAATGCTGGATACTCACAAAAGACCTGGAAAGAAGACTTGAAGCAGCAAAATGTGATATCTAATACCAGAAAAATTATGAGAAAATTATAGACCGAAAAGAATAAGAAATAAAAACAAAGCAACGGATATGGTCAGCTGCACAAGATCCCTTCTCAAAACGATCAACAACAAAAATACAAAAAATTAAAAATTTTTGGGCATATAAACAAAGTTGATGGAATTGAAAAGCAAATATTGTTTGGAAAGATTTTGTGGTACCAAAGAGAGAGGAAGACAGTGCACAAAATATACAGGCAGTCTCAATAACTACGCAAGGAAGAAAGAACCCTTTAACAGTGAACCCTTCAGGGACACTCACAACAGATAAGAATGGAAGGCCATAATTGCCAATGTCTGCAACAATTCTAGAATATGAAGATGAAGTAGCTAAAGTTTGTTAATTAGAAAGGAGATTTGAGAGTTAAATTTCTAAAAAGGATTCATATGAGTTCAGATGGGGGTGTAATGCTTAGATATTTTGTGATAAGCTAGAATTCAAATCATTTGAACTAAAAGTCTTTATACATTTATACTTTCAGAGGAGATCAAATCAAACCAGTTTAAACAATGTAACAGAAGTCCTGAAAGATCCAATTACCAAAAGCATTTTGGCTTGCATGTTGCAAAAGTGCCCCCAGTTCCTGTCATAGGGTCAAGTGCAAATGAAGGGAACTCCACTGCCAGTAAACCAGAGGTACCTGACGCAGATATGGACTGCTCCGCTTCTGGGGTCAATACTGAACAGTTTGATCAAATGCATTTGAGGCAAGAATATGTGGATGGCCTGTTGAGAGCATCACCTAAAGGTCCTAGGAGAGGTCGCCGTCATATTGTCATTGATGCAAGCAATGTTGCTATGTGGTAGGTTATTTTTACAACACTTTATTATTTATGTATGTCAATGGAATTTGCTGCTAGAGAAACTAGGGAGTCTTCTGCGATGATTATAAAGTGACCAAAAACTGAAATCTAGGTGAAGCATCAAGAATTCTCTGAAAGTAAAATTAAGGATCAGCAGATTTGCTTTCATTCCTTTAATGACATTTTTTCTTGAAGACTGCTTACTTTTCAAATGTATTCTTTGGTGAAGTTTTGGTCAGTTTTTATTATTTTTATATGTTCCTTTTGTAACCTTTAGTGAAAGAAATATTTTTGAAAAAAAAAACAAATTTGTCCTCCGAAAGTTATTTTATATGTTACCATCTAAGACTCTTTTAACATATCATCCTTGTGTTGAAAAAATATCTGCTCCTTGTTTTATACATTTTTAGTCAAATGATTTGGGACAAAATGAAAGCTTGCATAACTTTTGTATGAAATATAACAATAATACTTTTCTAAAATTGAAATTCCTTTAGATATCATTAGTCTCAAAGATATTGTATTGCCAATGATGTATTGGCTTGTTTTAACCTAGATATAAGTCAACATTCAAGATCTTATTCTTAAGCTTGATGAGAGATAAATCTAATTATTGGTTCCAAGACATGATTTCATTTACAATTTTTAAAAAGCAGATTGAAACATTCAAGAAACAGCTCTTCTAAAAAATTCTTCTTTAGTTGTTGAGGATGTTACTAAGTTAATTTAAAACAGGCTAAAGTGGTGTAGCCAATATGTTTTGTTGTGATGATAAAAATTATAACCTATGACGTTTTGGTTTAAAACTTGTCTTCCTATTTTTTTACCTCTTTACATAGCCATGGGAACCACGTTCAGTATTCAATACTTGGAATTGAAATCTGCATTAAGTACTTTTTGTCAAGAGGGCACAATGAAATCACAGCTTTTGTTCCTGAGTGGCGTAGATATGGCAATCAAACTTCACCTCAAGGAAGAGCCCAACTTGAGAAGCTCAACAAAGCTGGATTTGTCAAATTTACGCCAGCACGCAGAGTTGGCAACCAAACTATAGCCAGTTACGACGACAGGTATCCACTTTTTTCTTTTTTTTATTCTTTTGAGAGAAATAATGCAAGAACCTTTTCTTGCTAAGTTCATATGTGTGTGTCGTCATATGAAATTGTTTTGCAAACTATGATTAGATCATCTATTAGAGGAATGGAAGGCCTTCACTCTAAGTAAATGTCACATGATATTTTTTAATTCAATGATTTGTTGTCATGTCAACTGAATTATGATCACTGACTATTCTTTCCTATATTTTGTTTATAAATTCAAAGCTCGATATAGTTGGTTGAAGGCTGTTGAAATATGGGTTTTCTGGTACCCATAACAGACAGTAATATTTACTAACAGTTGTTTGTACGAAGAGAAGAATGCCATCTAAAAGGCAAATGCATTCAAGAAAAGGTGGACCAATCAGTCTCCAAAGATTTGTAGGAAAACATAAAAAGGATGAGTATATATGATGAAAAGGAAAATATTGTAGGATACTTCTGTAAAAAATGAATTCTAATTTTGTTTTCAGATTTATTTTGAATCTAGCTGTAGAGGAAGAAGGAATCATTGTCTCAAATGATCAATATCGAGATTTAGTGGGAGAGAGAGCTTGTTATCAAGATGTAGTGTTACATCGGTAAGTCAATTCATTTCCACTGTGTTTTTCAAGATCAATGTAGTAAAGTGCTGTTTCGTGACATACCTATATTATAGGTATATTTTTTGCCACTCAGAGAATGTCTTATTTGGGCAAGAGAGTGCCAAGTAATAGCTAAAAAGTAAAGTTACTCAATATTAATCGAAGTAATGTGCTTTTGCATTATCATTGTTTGCTTCAAATTGTGCAAGTTTGTCAACCAATCAGATGCAACCCATGAATATTGCGGGATGATCCCAATGCCTTAGACCGGCCGGCAGCTAGGCAAAAATGAAAATAACAAAAAAAAAACAGTTTCAATAACAAACAATAGAAGTGATTTTCCGATTTTGCTGTCTACCTTGGGTCTAATGTACCAAATCGATATAGCGCTAGGTGAATAAAGTTTATTTTACTAACTTTCCTAACTAGTTACATCTTTTCTTATTGATGCATATCCTAGAGATGACCTTGCTAACTAGAAACATACACGCTCTTTTGTTAAAGAAGCATTAGTATCCGAATTCCAAATTTTGCGTTCTTTACTAATCAAAAATCACCATTCTCACATGCGCTCTTATTCTTTCACGTCTTCTTTACCATTACAATGAAGTTGGAAACCCTAGGTGTATTTTCGGACACCTTTTCCACTCAAATAATTATTTCAATAAGCTGATATGATTCTAAAAAAAATGCAGGTTTAAAAAAAACTCTCCATTAATCTGTAAGCCATTATTGACAAGCGGTTGTGGTTTTACTCTCAATTAAGCAACAGAAAGGATAAAAGACTAAAATGAATTGTTTTTAAAGCTCAGTACATCGGCAAAAAACCCTTAAAAAAAACATCACCCGCAGTTGGTGTGTTTTTTTTGGATATGCATTGTTTTTATACATCTTGTTGCACTATTGAGATTGGGAATCAATCTTTATGAAATACCATCTCTCCATCTTAGCATCCACATAGACGATTTTTTAAATCATATATCTATGACTGTGTTGATGCATTTAGTTTAGAACAACTCATACTAGAATCATAGCCTTGTAGCTAGGAAGATAAGTGAATCTCTAGATCTAGAACTAGAACTTGATCAAGAAGAGCCTGAAATCCAAGAAGCATTTAAAACTGTTTAACTTTGTCTGCTGGAATTTGGAAAGAAAAAGTTGTTAGTATGGTATAAAAATTGAGATTTGGCAGCATGTCTCGAAAATAGACATGGGTGCACAGTGTAGAAAAATATTCATTGTAGAATGGTGGCTGAAATAATCTCTATGGTGCCTGAGTTATACTACTACTACTACTACTACTACTACTACTACTACTACTACTACTACTACTACTACTACTACTACTACTACTACTACTACTACTACTACTACTACTACTACTACTACTACTACTACTACTACTACTACTACTACTACTACTGCTGCTGCTGATGCTGCTACTGCTACTACTGTGCTACTACTGTGCTACTACCGCCTGATTGCTTTAAAACTTCGAAAACTATCCAGAGGAGTGGACAAAGTCTATGATATTTTGTCGACACAAAAAGGTTGATACAAATGATGTAAATAACTACAGAGGAAATAAGTTTGCTCAATTGCTTAGACACATTTTTTGCCTACATTATTAACAAAAGGCTACAAAGGTGGTGTAATCAGCACTCAATAATTACAGAACCCCAAGCAGGTTTTAGAGCTACTTACTCGACTGCAGATAATATGTTTAAACTCCAATCCACCATTCAGAAATAAATTATCGAAACCAAAGGGTAGGTTTTTTGTCTGTTTTATAGATTTCTATAAAGCTTTTGACTGTTTGATAGATGCAAACTATGTTGAGTAATCACAGTATGTATTAAGGGATCAATGTTGAGCATTTTAAAAAGTATCAACATGTGTGAAAGTTAGAAGCGCAAATGATGTCAATAGCAATGGTCTAACTGAGCTATTCCTATGTAATAGTGAAGTGAAACAAGGACGTGTGTTAAGCCATTTGCTTTTTTGTATATTTGTTTCCCAATCAGAACACGAACTGTCTCAATCTAATGTTAATCCCACTCAACTTTTGGCTTACGATATTCATCACGCATTATGTCAATTATATGTTGATTATCTCTGCTTATTTGATGACAGCATTATAGGACTGCAGAGAAAGTAAAATGTTTTAAAGGAGTTTTGCACCAAATGGGGAATGAAAGTCAATACAAACAAAAGTAAAGTAGTAGTTTTTAGAAATATTGGGTACCTTAAACAGGATGAAAAATGATTTTGGGAGGACAAGAAGTTAGAAACAGTAACATATTACAACTATTTAGGTTTATTCTTCTCCTCTCGATTAAGATGGTCAAAAACATTGGGGGATAGAGCCATCAAAGGGCTGGAGATTGTTGGGAAAATGAAAAAGGTATTCTTAAAAATTCCGCAATCTTGATTTTAACATTGCAAAAAAGGTTTTTGATATCAAAATTAAACCGTTACTTGTGTAGGTGGCTGAGATTTGGAAAAGAACAAAGAGAAATTATAGACGATGTTCAAATTAAATATTGGAAAGAATTTCTAGTTGTCGGTAAGATTACTCGAAATAGCATTATTTTAATTGAAGTTAGAAGATATATTTAAATGTTGACTACAAACTGAAAACTATTCAGTTCTGGTGGTGTAAACTCACATGTCTAGAAAACAACAGATAAACCTAAAAAAATTTTACAATTCGTGTGAAATGGGAAAACGCAATTAGGCATCACAATTTAAACATACATTACTGTATTTAGGATTTGAATATGCATGGTTAGCACACAGCGTGTCCATTATAGATTCGTTTATGCCAGAAGTTAAGAAAGGACTTATTTGTACCTCGGTTCAAGATACACAGGCAATGATAATATGTTGCTCATTTTCTTTTACACTGACTTCCCCATTTCTAGCTCGTGCACATTGCATCACATGACTTAAGCATTATTGGCAACGTAGAGCTCTAACATTTAGTCGACACAAAGCCTGCCTTTGAGAAATAATCTGTACAGATGGAAAATATCTAAGTCTCTGACATATCTTCGTTGCAATGTTGGTGATGTTGATAACAAAATTAACTTTATGTTTTTTTGTAATCATCTTAACGACGTAAGAGAATCGATCCTCCCTCCTTTTAATTTACACATCTATGAGGGACATCTACATGCGTATGCGTATTTATTTTCCTACGTATATCAAAACTTATACAGTGCTTACAAATATATTATGAATGCTTTTTATGATTCGCCTTTATTAGGTTTGAGTCCATGATTGCTCTTTATTGTACATTATTAAAATGTAATTTTCAATGTAAATTATTGGAGACATTGTAAACGAATTTCATACGTTCATCTTCCCATTTTGAATTATCAACTCTCGTAGATTCTGTCACTTTTTGTTACTTCTATGCAAATATTTCAGAGATACTTAGAGCATTTGAACTTAATCACAATCATCCCTGTCTAGAACATTTTTTTCTGAAAGCTCATTCAATTTTTTAAATATTTTCAGTCTGCTGCAGTTTACCTTTGTCGGCAACCACTTCATGCCGCCCGATGATCCCCTGGGAAGATTTGGACCCTCTCTGGACCAATTCCTTCAGCACCCTGAACAGCCAAAGAGACCAGCCATGGCAGCCATGGAAGCCTCTTCAGCTCCACCAAGGTATGTGGTTTCTACAAAAATGATTAGTTTAGAGTGATTCGTAGGGCAAAATAAGAGCCTTGGTAATTAAAGTGAAGGAAGTAACTATCTTTCTTGCTTCATTTTCGTTTTTTCAATGTACTGAAAATTGTTTTGAAAATATAAGAATACTTCTTTGTATCTTAGTTTACAATATGGAATGCAGCTGGTCTTCATGTCAATAAAGCAGCAGATCCCTCGGAAAAAAACTAACTACAAAAACTTTATTTTTTAACATTGATCACCACATATGCAATAGGCCAAAATATAAAAGATTAGAGACACCAACATCTGGCCTCTTTTTTTTCCTTTAAAAGCAAAAGTAGCTGTATCATACAATTACAAATAAAACTCACTTTACCATCTGATATCTGCTTTCTCCAAAATGCACTATCTAAAGTTATTCATTTTAAGTGAAAAGTAAAACATAAAATGAAGAAAATAAATATTAAACTTTGATGAAAATTTTCAACTTCTTTCCTGATGATATGTACATGAATACAGTTGAGTGATGATTCCTCAACATCATTGAAGAATGGTCCATGAAATGGAAAATGAGGTGACACAGTTTAAAAATTTTGAAGGAACAAAAAAGATTAACTCTTTTATATATTGTTCTCAAAATTTAGAGTTAGTTCACAGGTTCAACTAATCAAGTGCATAACAATTCACAGCAAAACCTATTTACACTGTTATTTTTCAAACCTGGCATTTGGTGAGAAGAGTATCTCCATAATCATGAGAGATTTTGTTTTGTTACTTGACAAAAAGTTAATTGTTGACATATTTCGTATTCTAAAAAAAAACAACCCTTATTTCCTGCCTTTAGTTATACTTATAAACCACATATCCTTTACAGCTAGCAAAGTTTCAACTTGCTATTTTTTGGCCAAATGAGCACAAAATCATTATCCATACAAGATTTAGAATTGTGATTACATGAATAAATAAGGGCTAAAAAAAATTCTACCTAAGTACAGTCGAACCTGCCCTGTCGACCACCTGTCCATGGCGACTACAGGCAGTAGCGACCACTTTTCATTGACTCCCTTTCATTTTCCCTGTATTTTGTTACTGCTCATCATGACTACCTGCTCAACGTGATCGCAGGCACTTATGATCCGACCAAAGTAGATAAAACCCTGCCCAACCCGACTACCTCTCTGTTACAAACTAAAAATTTTTGGAGAAATAGGGCTGGACATTAGAGAGGAAGGTGGTGGCTGGGGAGAGAGACAAGGATGCTTGTCTGCACACACTGATAGTGTGTCTCTTGTGTCGAGGTAAAGTTGCGAGTGAGCAAAGGAAGTAAGAAAGTGGTAGGAGTCGGAGTAATGGTCGGACCACCGACTGTATAGTGAATTTCCCCTTTATGTCTGTCATGTTGTACATACCAACTCTAAAGCTCTGTGGATTGGACCGCAAAGCACAGGTGCTGTCTTTCTTCAAAGGCTGTTTTGTATAGACCTAATTGAGTGCACGGAGGATAGTGGTGGTCTTAACAAAACTTTTTTGGGTAGAGCTAAAATATGATTGAGAGAAGAACAAAATAAAATAGATGGAAAATGTAAGTAAGAACGGATGATAGTGACTAGAAAATGAAAGGCAGACAGAAAGAAAAAGATCAGGCAGGGGAGAGAGAGAGAGACAGAAACAGAGAAAGAGAGAGAGATTCTCGGAAGAAAATAATTTAAGGAAAATGCGGGCTGCAGTAGGACTTTGATACAGTTACAGAAAAAAATCCGGTAAGTTTTTGTCTATTGGAATGAGCACATGCTGGCTTTATTGCCGACCATTTGAACCAGTACATTGGGGAACTCGAAAAGGGAAACTTGTAGTAACTTCAGTAGTCACCTACACGGCAGAAGGAAAATCGTGCAAGTTTGCGCTTTATTGAGCTTTATTGCCCAAGGTGCCTCCTGTCCATGGTGACCACTTTTGTCTATGATCTTCAGGGGCGTCATGAGCAGGTCCGACTGTACCTTTTTCAGTATTTCATGGTGTATTCCTCCAAATGCATTTATAAATTTAAACAATAAATGCAATTTCATTGATATGATTTTGTTTTGCTCTCCAAACATCTTTTCTGTAGTTAGATATTTAAGTTTCTCTATCTAAAATTTTGCTGTGAATTTAGTTGACAATTAACGGAACTAACTCTTTTAAATTCACTCTTACGGTTGTTATGAGATCCATTTGTTTTTACTAAAACTGTTGCAGTTAATACTTGGCACAACTATTTACTCCCAATGAGAGATTCTTCATTTACATTGTTAGAATAAAACATTCAATAAAATCAAACAGATGGTTACCACAACTTTTCTGCTAATCAAGAAATATTCAACTACAACTGTGAACAGTACACCTAGAGTTGTCAAAGTTTAAGCTAGTGCTCATGTACTTTGTATATTACTTCTCTCCTGATATATACATGAGAACTTAGAACTACACCAGTTATCTCTCCATGGCAAAAATGTATCCAGGACGCAAAAAAAAAAAGGAAAAACTTTAATTAGATTTAATGTACACTTTTATTTTACTTTCCATCATTGAGATAAATTAGATCATTGTGTGTTGTAAATGTTTCAACTGTCTCATTAACAAATAAATCAACAAGGCATTTCACCACCAAACAGAGAAATTTTCTGAGTTTTCAAAATGGACTCATGCTATTTAAGGCAAACGTTGGTGCTCACTATACAATAATTATTATATAACTGTCTCTGGCATAAACTCGTCTCTATGTTGTTGATTTTTTAAATTCTATAATTAAATCTACATGACTTGTAACATAGAATTCTAGTGCAGACGCTGATCAATGCTTGTGCAGAGGATTTACTTCTTACATTTTTTTCTGCTCTTTGCGTTTTTTTTTCTTTCAGTTTCTGTTCATGTCCTCTATTTTTTATTTCCATACATCTGTTATTCGCTGTTATGGTGGTCTTGTTTTCTGCACATGACTGCTCTTTGTATAAAACATTTTTGTTTTGTTTTGTACCTTTAATACTGGTACATGGTTGTAATTTATATGAGGGCATTTTTCATCCTTTTCTAAAGACTGATAATAATTATGATAAATAGACCAGTCTATTGGCACAAACATGTATCTTTATCTTTTCGACAGTTTTTGCTGCAAATGATGAATTTTAATGTTTTGATTATAAAATTTCCAAGAAGTCAGTAAAGCAAAATGAAAGACTTTCTTGAATTTGCTATATGACCTAGATTTTAATTCTACATTTAATCGATTACAAAGAATTAATAGACCTGAGGAATCTGCTGAACGTAACTTTCTGATGAGAGATTTTCAAAAAAGACACCAAAACTATTACAGTGAAAAATTGAAATTCATTGTTTAAATAATCATAATGATTACAAGGCAGTTTTTCACCAGTATTCAATGGTGTAGTGCTGTTGCAAAATGGTATTTTGGGATTATTAGGGGTTTTATGTAGGAGTTTTCCCCCCCATCATTAAGCATTTTGTCTTAACAAATTATGTTTTTTTTTAATTTATTGTTTTCCATCGTTTGAATGCTTTATGAAGGCTATGAATTCTTTCAAACAATATGCAGTACTGTTCGAAGATAAGTTTAAATAATAATTTTATATAATGTTATTTAAAGTGATTGTTCTTAAACCCATTTATACCATCAAATGAAAGTAATGAAGAAATTGTCTTCTTGTGAGTTTACATTCTACTATTTTTTTTTATCATCAGTTTGTTAATTTTTGTTCTGCCTTTCTAACGTTTGGTCTATTTTTTTTTTAGGACTTGCCATGATGGTGCCATACCTAAGGTTAACCAAGGGGAACCAACGACTAACCCTCCCCAGGCAGTACGAAGCGAAGCAGACACAGAAAAACTGTTTTATGAACTCACCCAAGTGTTTCCTGAACCCAATCAAGTGACACTCGTGCGCAAAGTTCTTGATAACCACAAGCTGGAAGTTGATTTGAATCGTCTCTCTCTACTCTGCATTAATGCCATGAGCATAACGTAACGTTAGTTTGAGGTATGTGTGTGTGTGTGTGTGGGGGGGGGGGGGTTTTTTTTTGGGCGGATCAGTAGTAGTTTCTTTTAATGGAAAACCTTTCAGTTTTTTCACCTTGATTTTGTATTGCCTTGTTTTGAAGCAAAATGTGTGGTTTTATTATTACTTAATAATCTTTGGTTAGAGAAAGTGTAACTCTTTCCTTGCTTTATTTCTCTTAAGTTCTAAGTAAGATCCAACTAGTAAAAAAATTAGTGGCCAAAGCAGAAACCTGCAAACTTCCAATCAGAAGCTACGCACTCAACCCTGGGACTACCATTCCCCCAATTTGTGTTACCTTTTAATATCTCCGTCAACAATATAGCCTATATAGTGCTGACGTTGGATGTTAAACTAACTCAACAACCATTCAATATTAAGTTAACTTGTTATAATCTTCTAACTGTAACATAAACTTCTTTTTCTTCTTGCATTATTTTTGGGGGGTATATGAAGCAAATAATCTATGTACATGTTTCTTTTTTTTTTCTTTTTACATTCTATTTGTCACTTACTTTATAATTGAATAAGAAGCAACTAATGCGCAAAAAAAAACGTATCACCAGTCATGAAAATCATAAATAAATATTTTCAAGTGATGACTTTGACAGATTATCTTAATTCTTCTTATATTACAGAAGTGGCTGTTTTCAAACCTACTGCACTACCAACTCTTTTTGATTTAATTCCATTTTTGCACTTAATCAAACACAGGAAGTAAATAGCATTGATAACATGAAAAAAAAAAAAAAACTAACTTCTGGGTAAGACCTATCAACAGATTCCTCTGATGTGTTACCACCGTCCGCAAAATTGTCTTCACTTTCTTTACTTACTTTGCAGTAATTCTTTGGCACAATGTGTTAAACAATAACAAAATCAATCCAACATTCACTTTGTATCATTCAAGTGTTGGCCAGATTTATCCTCATCTAAAAACTAAAGATTGTGGGCTGTGGCTCATCATACTGTGAAATTTAAACGGACACAAGCTATATGACAGAAGAAGCTAAGAAAGTTTTATTCAAAAGTTGCTCATAGTCTAGAAATTGTGAAGTGGAGGAAGCTGAGGATTTAATTATGAAAGAGGGAGAAAGAAGGATGTCAAGCCACTTTTCTATAGCACCTCTATATTTTGGTGGTAAGATTTTCTTAAACAGTTAGATTTAAAAAAAACAACAAAAAAAACTGCTAATCTCCGAAATGCTCTGACCATGATAAATTAAAAACATGATGAAACACTATGCTGTAGAAGTTTGTATGGCATAAAAAAAAAAAGTGAAATTATCAAACTCGTGGTAAGGCGCACTGGCCATGTACTTGTCAAGGTAACACAGCTCTGTATGTGTTGCTTTTATAACATTGCTCAAACTGATGACATAGCTATCAGTTTTTGTCTCCAATACTGTAAACCATGTCAAATGCTAATTGCGTTAAAGTGGACATTCTTGAAGAATCTGTTCGTAAATCAAAGTTGACACAATTTGTGGCTTTAAACTCATACTGTAGTCTATTGTAACCCACATTTCATTACTTTTTAGCAAAGAACTGTGAGTTGTTATTTATTTTTTATTTTTTTAATTACGTTACTTGAATCAGCTCGAAGTCCATCTCTAATTACTTGCTTCGGATGATTTAAATAGATCAAAACAAACCAAAATTTTTTTTTTTTTAATTTTGTTTCAATATACATGTATTTTAAACTCTTGACTCTAGTGTAGTTTAGAGGAACGGGAGAGTCCATTTAACTTTTTAAATTGCAGAGATTAAGAAGCCAGTTATAAAATAAAAAGAAACATTAGGACATAAATATGTTAAAGTCTAAACTTTGATCACAGTTTTCTTAAAAGCACAAAAAGTGTTGATAGAACCTTTCAACGACTCCTCGCAAAAGGCTGAAAGCAATAGCAATATTATTTCAAAAGAGTCCATTTAACTTTTTAAATTGCTTCTTTTGTTCATCTTACTTAAATCTTCTCAGTACATGTAACATATATTTTTTATGGTAATCTTATTATGTTTGTTTAGTTTGTGTGTCTGTGTATGTGTACTTTTATTTAAATTTGTACAAAACAAAGATTGACCCTTTTGTGGTCCATAGGATTCTTTTGATAAAGGTCATGGAGAAAGATCATAAGTATGATAATTTATTATTCCATATGTAGTCGTTCTTTGCCATATTTGTCAGGAAAAAAAGAAAAATTGTCTGTTTATTCTCAAAACTAGAACTGTTGGAAATTTTCTGCAACTTTACCACAAATGTAATAATCTACAAAAAATCTTAGGTGGTTCCGTAAACAAGTAGCTACATGCAACTGCTACAGTTTCTCAAAATTTCATCACTGTTATTTAAATGTGTTGTTTTTTATATTAATTCAATGGTAATCTGTACGCCGCCTTATATGGTTCGTGATGGATGTGTTTTTGAAATAACATTGCTATTGCTTTCAGCCTTGTGCGAGGAGTCATTGAAAGGCTCCATCAACATTTTTTGTGCTTTTAAGAAAACTGTGATCAAAGTTTAGACTTTAACATATTTATGTCCTAATGTTTCTTTTTATTTTATAGCTGGGTTCCTAATCTCTGCAATATTGGTGTTGATGATTCCTCTCTATAGAAAGAACCTTATCATTGGTATTGTCTCTAATGTTTCCAAAAATTGCAGATAGAACCTTTTTCATGTCAACTCACTCTTTGTAAATATGCCATTATACTATGATCCTAAATGCAAGAACTCCGGAAACCACATTTGTATCGGACCAACTTTAAATGTACAATTTCACTTTATGTGTATGTCTTTTTTAGTGTCTTACAAAACTGAAGCCAAGATGCAAATCTGTAATGATTATTGCAGTAAATCAGTTCCGCTGAATGCGAATTATTTTATCTTTTTGTTATAATTTTTAAACACTTAAAGAAAGTATTCTTCCAGATAAATTACGCCAAAAAAAAATGGAGGCGTACATTTTTCACTCTTTAGATTTCATATATAGGGTGCATGATATATCCTTGTTTTTTGTGACATTATCCAGATCAACCATTAAGGAGACCATCAAAACTAGCCCCTACTTTAAGGAATGAAATGGAGCTATTGGAGATATCTTTTTGGATAGTTTGATTACATCCCTAGTTCTTCTGTGATTGTCAACTCTGCTCGTCTGCTAAACTGCAATTGCTTTTGACCTGTTCCAAGCATGACACAAGGCAGAATTGCTTGAATTGATGGAAACCAATCAAAATAACTTAACATTTACACTACATGTACTGTATTAAAAACAATTGAAGACCATAAATTATTTTATGATGATGATGAATTTGCTTAGTTTTGTATGTATCTAACACGCTAATGGTGTAGTTACCAAGTTTGTTTAAAGGTGGGCTATGTTTTTTTGGTGGAACTTATGCTTATTGGTATCAGTATGAATTGCAGATGAAAATATATTCTTTTTCATATTGAATTTATTGTATTCTATATTACATGTACATAATAATTGATGTTTGGACATAAAGTTCGTTTGGTATTTATTTTTTGAAACCTAAATATATTTTACTAATATGATGCATGGAATTTGACATGTGTATAAGATATTAAGCACAGAGAAAGTTTTTCAAATGTCTAGCAGTCTTACAAAACGAGTTTAGCTGTGGTTCAGACTTAGCCAGAAAAAAGACAATCATATAAATATATCAAGTTATTAAGTGCTAACAAAGTTTGAACTGTGTAAAAACAATAGCACCATTTCTTGTGATATGTTCTGCCTTAATGTCAGTATTGAAATACTCCTTGAGCAAGTCTGTGCAACAGCTACACTCATTTTGACAGATTGCAACACAAATATGAAAAAATAGTTTTTAAAAATTGTCAAAATGCTGAGGACCATAGCAGGTTTTGCAATTTTCCACATTAAGAAAAAAATATCCATGTTTGGACAATGTTTTCATTATTTTAAAACTGAAATCTAATTGGATGCTGTATCCGTGCAAGGTCTCTGTTAAGCACTGTCGGACGGATTTTTTAGGCTGATCTTGTTGGTTGTTTATAATAATCATATGCGGGATAAAATAGTCTTTTGTTGCTTTACTAGCAGAAATGTCCTTTTCCCTTTGTAAGATGTGACAAAAGAGGCTCCAACTAGACAATATAATCTGTAGTGACAATATTTTTTTGGCAGATTCTATTAGAGATTTGATTGTTATTTTAGTGGGGTATCAAATGTTTAGTATCTTTTTCATCTGCTTTCAGTATATGTATTGAGCTTTTCTTCCTGGTTAAAGGAAGCCTACATGTTCCACAGTTATGGAGGAGTATTGGATTCATGAGGAACTTACATCAATTTATTTTTGTTGGTGTTTCTAGTTTTTTTCCTTTAATCCATATATTGCTGACTTTTGTAAGGGTCACATTAGAAAGTTGCTTTCTCCTTTCTACACCTCTCCTGTCTCCTAGTATAAGTGAACCCATCTTCCCATCTTCTTTCTTCCTTTGGTATTGATGTGAATTCTTTTTTGTTTGTGTGACTTTCAGCTGGTATTTTCTGACCCCCTCCAATGTGATGTGAACGGCTGAGACAGGAGTCATGGTATCCCCGCCTGTTTCGTGTGTGGCACCACATAAAATTGTCAGACGTCAGTTTTGGGACACGTCCACAATATAGCCTATATATATTGCTGGTGTTGGACGTTAAACGAACTCAACTACTACTCAACTACTTTTGAGAGTTTTTTTAACTTTGTTGTATCAACATAATCTTTCTAAAAAATCTACATTGCCAGCCTATGCTACTTCATTTGGGATTTCTTTGATGATGTTGGTTTTGGTAATGTATACTGAACCTTATTCTTTGAAAAATTGCTAATTGTTTTGGGGAACTCAAATGCGTGTTGATATTGTATGGCAGCTTTTTAATGTACAGATCCACAACTATATCCCAGCATGATTAGTTCAACAGCATTGTATTTCATCATAATTAAATGAAAAGAAATTGTATGTAGTAGAAGTGAAGTTGATTTGTCAGTAATTTTTCGAAACTGAACATGTTATGTTTATTGGAGGAATTTAAAATATAATAAATAAGAAATCTCTTCAAAAAGACCATCTCTCTTGTATGAACAACTTTAGTAGATGAAGCATATAGACTCCCCTTATCCATTCCATATCTTACTGTTTTGTAAAGGTCTGTACATGTATTCATATGCATTAATTGAAAAGATGTTCTTGTCTTTCATCTATGTAAAAAAAAAAAATGCTAACCATATGTTTGTTCATAAACAAAATGTGTGGCCAGTGCTTTTAAGGCCTTGCATTGAAATTCAAAGTTTTGATAAATATTATATGAACCAATGAGATATAATATATCATGGGAAATGAAATGCAATTTTATTTCGTGCATAATTAATTTTTGCCTCTTTTATAATTCCTAGTATTTCAACTTTTATTTATAACTACCAGAGTACCTATCAAAGTGAAGGTTTATTTTTGGTAATTTATCTGATTTAACATGGTTCAGATTTGAAATTTGATGGAGATTTTGAGAGTTCTACTTGTTTATGATTTCCTTGAGATATGCTGTAAATAGGTTATGTCATAGTTATGTTGACCTTTTCAGATGAAAATAAAATGGAAGAAACATGATTTGTTTTTCTTTTATCTGAATAACTAAGTTCCCCCCTTTTTGCTGATAGAAAAGGGATTTATCTTTACATATATTTTGATATTGAAGTTATGCTTGAACAGCGACTTTTCCTTGCTTAAAAGAACAGTCAGACCAGGCAGGTTTTTGTTTTTGCTTCCGCATTTCCAGCGATTAGCATAATTGACACTCATTGCAATAATCCTGTACTCAAGAACTTTTCGTCTTGAAGTATTTCTTCCCTTTTTAAGCGCTAAAAGCATGTTTGAGTCATCTACCGTGAAGAACAACAAAACTAAAAGCCAAAATGAAAAGAAAACCTTACACTTAAAAGATCTGAAATATTTTTTACACTTTAAAATCATATTGAAAATCACCCTTTTATAGAATAAATTACTCTCGAAATGGGGGATGCGGGATAAAAATCCAACGGAGAGTTGGAAAAAAAAACAAAAAACAAACAAACAAAAAAACAACCAATTAACACAGCTGAGATTTGTTTAACAATATTAGCATCATAGTGGTAATAATAGTGTTTTTTTGTAATATAGCAATATATTGTAGTGGTGCTGGTAGTAATTGTGATAGAAGTAGTAAAGGGTAAGTGGTTGTAAGAAAAAAAAGTGGTCATATGGATGATAATAATGATACCAATAATAGTTATAGTGTTAATGATAATGGAAATGGTGGTAAAACAGTAATATATTAGTTGCAATAACAGCAATATTGATGGTGGTGGTAATTTTAGTTATAAAAATCGGAGGGGGGGGGGGGCAATGGTGTTAAAAATAGTAATGATGAGACCGGTACTACGTATAGGATCCCTCATGGGGAGACGGTTAAACATGTCTCTCTTTCTCTCTCCCTCTTCCCGTCTCTATCTGTGTGTGTGTGTGTGTGTGTGTGAGAGAGACCTTCCAAAGGTTTAATAGTAAGGTTCAACAGCGAAATCTAAATGATGAAACAGGAGCAGGTGAATACCTAGGTTCACTCATCGAAGACGGCAAAGCACAAAAAGAAATGGGCAGTGGTAATACTAGGGGGAAAATGTTCTAGAGCAGAGCTACAAACTTCTTTCTAGTCAGGTTTTCTTCGATGAGAAACAAAATACGCTTGAAAAATGTAACATCTGGTTACCAATACCATTCCTCTCTGGGTGTAAACATAGACGATGGCACCACGTGAAGAGAGGATGAGAACATTGTTATTTTTTTTTTTTAATAATTAGACAATTTATATTGGCTTTTTTAAGAGGTGGAGAATGAGTTGGTGATGTGACAAGATGGTAGCCCAAACATGGCGGGACAAGGTGGGTCTCTTTCTGGGGAGAGAGAGTGAGAGAGGGGGTGGGGGGATAATAATAATAATAATAATAATAATAATAATAATAATAATAATGAAGATCATTTTTAGGCGCTAATAACAATAATAATTATAATACTGACGATGACGATGATGATAATAATAATAATAATAATAAATATAATATAGTTAAATATTAGCTAATAACCCTAAAATACATAAAATATAATAATAATAATAATAATAATAATAATAATGAAGATCATTTTTAAGCGCTTTATCCCAGCATAGCCGGCTCAAAGCGCTTTACATAGTTAAGACGAGACAATTTATCAGCCATTCACACACATTATAAGGCAGTTTTGCACATAAAGGACATGATACATGAACAGCAAAGAAATTATGAAAAATTACACATAATAGAAAACATTAATAAAAATTAAGAGGAAAAATCCACTGACAAGTGCATTGTAAATGAGTAGGTTTTTAGGCCTCTTTTGAAACTATCAAGTGAACTGCACTGTCTCAGGTCTAAAGGCAGGAAATTCCAAACAACAGGTGCATAGTGCACAAATGCTCGCTCACTTGTCTTTTTATTTGCTCTACATGGGACTGACAAGAGCGCTTTATTTCTAGACCTTAAGTTTAGACTAGGAGCATGAGTAACAATAAGCTCGTAGAGATACTGGGGTGCTTGTTGGAATTTACATTTATAGCACAAAGTAGCAACTTTATACTTAATTCTGGCCTCCACTGGAAGCCAGTGGAGCTGTCTTAGCATGGGTGTAATATGGTCCCTCTTTTTTTTCTTAAGTATCATGGGAGCTGCATTATTTTGGATCTTCTGCAATTTGAAAAGTGTGTCATTGGGTAGACCATACAGAAGAGCATTGCAGTAGTCCAATCTCGAGAACACAAATGCTGAAATGAGTGTTTTCAAATTAGACTGTTTCAAAAATGGAGATATTTGCTTGATTCTTCTGAGCTCTAAATACATTATTCTACATAAGTTATTTACTTGATATGACATAGATAATTTTGAATCAAAGAACACACCCAGGTTTTTAGCCTTATCTGAAAAGGGTATATTCTCATTTCCAATGCAAATATTATTAAGATTTTTGGAAAGGTTACTTCTGCTGGTATTACAATTTAATGATTTTCGTCTTGTCTTCGTTCATTTTGAGTTTGTTATCAACCTTCCAACATTTAATATCTTTGATACAAATTTCAAAATCCTGTATAAGCTTTGGGAAGTCATTAGGTGGTGCAGACTTATAGACTTGTGTATCGTCTGCGTACATGTGGTAACACATTGAATGCTTCTTAATTATGGCCCCTAAGGGATACGACAAGGTTGGCACCCAAGCAGATCGGGACAAGCCAAGGTGGGTCTCCCCACAGCCTTCTACAGGGATATGATCGACTGGGTGTCCCCACAGCAGTCTATAGGGATATAGTCTAGCTGACGATGACAAAACTCAACTACAAGTATATAGTCGTTATCATTTATTTCCACATACATGTACGCATGGCGAGTAACTATTGGTTGTTTACATTTACAGCAAGTTAGGATTATTTTATGTTTCACATGGAATGATTATAATTATGACTGTATCGCTAGAAAATAGTAGAATAAAACAAAATCTAAATAGACCTTAAAATCTAAATTATATTTTTCTCATAAGACCCGAACATAGGATATAACAGTTTTCTGCGTTTTGTTTATAATGCCCACAAACAACAAACCACAAGAGAGAGAGAGAGAGAGAGAGAGAGAGAGAGAGAGAGAGAGAGAGACCTTGAGTAGACAGTGAGCAAGATAGGCGGAGAGTGAGTCAATGATACGTCAAGCTGGTACTCCAAGCAGGGCCGGATTTGCCCAGGAGAGAGAGAGAGAGAGAGAGAGAGAGAGAGAGAGAGAGAGAGAGAGAGAGAGAGAGAGAGAGAGAGAGAGAGAGCGTGATTTAACAGGATAATGCACCAAGCAGGGCTGGACAGGCCAAGTGGGAGAGACACACAGAGGAGGAGAATGAGAAGGTGATGTGACAAGATGGTAGCCCAAACAGGGCGGGACAAGTCCAGGTGGGTGTTTTTCTAAAGAGATGTTATCAACCATCCAACATTTAATATCTTTGATACAAATTTCAAAATCCTGTATAAGCTTTGGGAAGTCATTAGGTGGTGCAGACTTATAGACTTGTGTATCGTCTGCGTACATGTGGTAACACATTGAATGCTTCTTAATTATGGCCCCTAAGGGATACGACAAGGTTGGCTGTCTGTCTGTCTCACTGAAACAGAGACAGCGTGATTCGACAGGATAATGCACCAATCAGGGCGGGACAAGCCCAGGTGGAGAGACAGAGAGAGGGCGGTGATACGACAAGGTTGGGACCCAAGCAGGGCGGGACAGTTCAGGTGGGTGTTTTTCTAACGAGAGAGACACACAAAAGTGGATAATGAGTCGGTGATGTGACAAGGTGGTAGCCCTAGCAGGACGGGACAAGCCCAGGTGGGTCTCTTTCTGGGGAGAGAGAGAGAGAGAGAGAGAGAGAGAGAGAAAGAGAGAGAGGGAGGGAGAGAGAGGGGAGGGAGGTGGCGGGGCGTGATGACAAGATGGCACCCAAACAGGGCGGGACAAGCCAAGGTGGGACAGGAGAGAGAGAGAGAGGGGGGGGGGGGTGATACGACTAGGTGTGCACCCAAGAAGGGCGGGACAAGCCAAGGTGGGTCTCCCCACAGCCCTCTACTGGGATATGGTCGACTGGATGTCCCCACAGCAGTCTAGAGGGATATAGTTTACCTGACCACTACAAAACTCAACTACAAGTATATAGTCGTTATCATTTAGACTTACGCATGGCGAGTAACAATTGGTTGTTTATATTTCCTGCAAGTTTGGATTATTTTATGTTTCACTTGGAATAATTATATGACTGTCTTGCTATTAGAATCATCGCTTAGGGACTAACACCAGTGACATATTAAGAAAAACTGAGTTGCATGTACATGCTGTTCTCATTCTAGAAATACGCACTGGCGGCAGTAATTTTATATTGTTTACATTTCCGACAAGTTTGTAATATTTTATGACTGTGTAACTTGGAATATCATAATCATCGCTGAGGGGCTGTTCCTAGTGACAAGAAAAGTGAGTATTTTCTTATCAATTTTTTAATTATTTTTTAAAAATAATATGCCAGTTTGTAAATTTGTGTCCCCTTGATTTTTTTCCGTGACGCGTCTTAATCCTCCTGCTCTGTCGTTTTTCGAGGTTTTTGTTGTTAGTTCTCTACAATCAGCAGTCTATCGTGTGCTGGCGATATTTAATAAAGTTATATGAAACAACCCTCACCTAGGAACATGGTTTTCTCGGGCCGTCAAAGTCCTGAGGTTTCTATGTTCAAGGCAAAGAAAGACAAATTCGAGATTAATTTTGGAGAAACCGCAATGAAATCTCCACGCCCCACAGTTTTTCACAATGCAGTCAACACACAAAAAACAAAAACCTTCACAAAATTTACACCATTTCAAGGCGGCGCGTTCTAGGTATTTTTGTCGTTCGTTGACATTTCTCATGGTGCGTGATGTGAGCTCTCTCAAGTGGCAGTGTTATCCATTTTGTGCTGGTTGGTTGATGCGTCCAGGAAAAACTAGTCCTAATCTAAAACAAATTGTTAGTGTTTTTTACGTTTCCATGTTGTTAAACATCTAAACCATAACATACTAAAAGTTTACCGCCGTAAGTCTGACGCAACATGTTTATTTAGGTCAAAGGCCATCGAATCCAAATTAAATAAAAAGCACCATTTTCTAAATCTTTTCACAAATCATCAATTATTTCCACAGACAACTATATTACAAAGTTTTAAGTTCATAAAGAGTTCGTTTCAGATGACAGCAGGCTTTCAAATTTTATTTTTGAACAGAGCAATAGAGTAATCTTTGTTATTAAAATACCTATGCATCTCCTTTTACTTTTCAGGGTATACATCCTTTAAAACAAGCGTTTTTTTAAAGCAACACAATTCATTTATTTCTTTACACCCTTGTGTAAGTCACATCTAAGCTTTAAATAATAAAAGTTTACCGCCGTAAGTATCGAGGAATATGGTGTTTGAGAGGTCAATGGTTGTTAGGGGCATTAAAAAAACGCACCATTTCCTTTAAAAAAATGACGGACCATTATCATATCTATAAAAAACTCAAAAACACTAAATTTGTATCCTAGCTAGCTGGATATGGGTGACACGGGGGTTCAAAGCTTGGTTTATTACAGAGGCATAAAGCAATATATTTTCTTTTAACTCGTATATTTCGGTTTCTTTCATTGGGGTTTTAATCTTTCCAAAAGCTTTAAACTTTTTGTCAAAGTAACACAAGAAAATCAATTACTTTTTACACATTTGTTTTGACCAACCCTAAGCATAACATACTTAAAGGTGTCCGCCGTTAATGTAACGGAACATAGGATTTTAGAGTCAAGGTTTTAAAAGTGTATTTTTTTTTTATAAAAACACATCGTTTAAAAAAATCGCGAAACATATAATACATGTGTAGCAATATTATTATATATATACTTGTAATAAGACCTCTACCTGTATTTTTTGCACAGTACAGAACAATTCTCAATTTAAAGCAATGTCATTCTGTGACAGGAAATACAATACTTTTTTATAGTTAAAATGAAAGCTAAGTTATAATGCATCAGTTTTTGTCTGCAATTGCAAGACCCTTTTAGAAGGATGTATAAAAATAAAATAAGTAATTATGTTGATAAGTATACGAAGAAGATGCATATAATCGTGCTTAAGTGCAGCTGGTACCATCCTTGGGGCTTGGTCGTATGTTTAGTTTTAACTCTCCACATCCGCTGTGCAAAACCTGTGTCAATTACGAAATAATAGAATTGCAATGTACATTGAAATGTACATGTATTTTATCTTCAAATCTTTCTATAAATTATGAAAAAAAAATTAAAGTTCAAAATGACTACAAACATCAAATCCAACATATTTCCTTTTAAAACACACTGCAACTATTATTATTTTGATTGATATTTTCCAGTGCTTCTCCTTTTCCCACTAGTATCTGATACTTAATTAGACAGTACACCAATCTCATCGAAAATAAGTAGCGTTTTTCTGATTTGAATGCGTATTACCTTCTACAGATAATTAGAGGAAAAGAAAAAATACATCTTTTTTTAAAATTCTAATGTAATGGCTAACTTTGAGTGTAAGGGTTACAGAAAAACCACTACAAAAAATAACAAACCGTTAAGTTGCTTCATGTCTTTATTAGTAACATAAAAACTTCATTAAAAGACAAAACGAACAAGGTGTTTTTTTAAACTAAAAAATACACTAAAAATGTTATTTATGGATGGGGGTTGTGGTCGGGATACCCATACTTATCGTGTATTTGTGAAAATGGTTTCCATCATTTTGAACAAGAGCCAAGAGCCTTTTCCCCTCTTTTGAATAACAGGGTATGTTTGAAATTTCTTGCACTCTCGGCTCCTTGGCATGGATATTCAGGCAGTTGTATATTTTTGATCCATACATTGTCTTTCAAAAAAAGCCAGTCAGGTTTTCTATAATTTCTTTTGCCTCTAATCTGTGCATCACCAGCAACTGTTGCTGCAGTGAAAAAAAAAATGCAAAATGTGTATGTGATCAAACAAACACAGTATCCATGATGTATTTTAAAGCTTCATAAATCATTTTTATTTGCTAATATAATTTAATTTTACATGTAGGATAATTTATTAAAAAATAATATGGAACAGAAATAGTTGAAATTGAGTTAATTGTGTAAAAAAGTGTTGAATTTGCCAATGCAAAATATGTAGATTGTGTGCATGACAGAATTCCCTTTTTTAAACTCTTCATGGAACCTACTCGGATGTAAGGAGGCAAGATAAAAAGGATTGCATAATCGTAATTATTATATTTATATGCATTTATAAGAGTATGTCTGCTTAAGGTGGAAAAAGAGGGGAAGGGAATAGGGGAAACCGGGACAGAGATCGAAAGGACATGGAATTAAAAAAAAAGAGGGAGAGGTGAGAGAAAGGACGAAAGAGTGAGAGAGAGAGAAAGAGATATTGAGAGAGAGAGAGAGAGAGAGAGAGAGAGAGAGAGAGAGAGGGGAGGGACAGGCAGTGATGCGACAAGGTTGGGACCCAAGCAGAGCTGGACAGTCCAGGTGGGTGTTTTTCTAGAGAGAGATACACAGGGAGAGGTGGAGAATGAGTTGGTGATGTGACAAGATGGTAACCCAAACAGGGCGGGACAAGCCCAGGTGGGGAGACAGAGAGAGAGAGAGGGGGGGGGGGGGGATACGACTAGGTGGGCACCCAAGCAGGGCGGGACAAGCCAAGGTGGGCCTCCCCACAGCCCTCTACTGGGATATGGTCGACTGGATGTCCCCACTGCAGTCTAGAGGGATATAGTTTACCTGACCATTACAAAACTCAACTACAAGTATATAGTCGTTATCATTTAGACTTACGCGTGGCGAGTAACAATTGGTTGTTTATATTTCGTGCAAGTTTGGACTATTTTATGTTTCACTTGGAATAATTATATGAATGTCTTTTATCAGAATCATCGCTTAGGGACTAACACCAGTGACATATTAGGAAAAACTGAGTTGCATGTACATGTTGGTCTCATTCTAGAAATACGCAAGGGTTGTAATTTTAGATTGTTTACATTTCCGACAAGTTTGGAATATTTTATGATTGTGTAACTTGGCATATCATAATCATCGCTGAGGGACTGGTCCTAGTGACAAGAAAAGTGAGTATTTTCTTCTCAATTTTATATATATATATATATTTTTTTAAATAATTATGTAAGTCAGTTTGTAGATTTATGTTCCCTTGACTAATAGCCGTGACGCGTCTTAATTCTCCTGCTCTGTCGTTTTTGGACAACTTTGCAGGTTTCTGTTATTAGCTCTTTACAATTAGCAGTCTATCGTGTGCTGGTGATATTTTAAATAGTTATATAAAACAACCCTCACTGAGGAACATGTTTTTCTCGGGAAAGGATTCCGCCAAGTCCTGAGGTTTCTATGTTTAAGGTATGACGTCAATATTAAAACTTAAAGAAAGGCAAAATCGAGATTAGTTTTGGAGAAACCGCAATGAAATCTCCACGCTCTCTCAAGTCGGCAATGTTATCCATTTTGTGCTGATTGGTTGATGAGTCCAGGAAAAACTAGGCCTAATCTAAAACAAATTGTATTCTTAAGTTTTTTACGTTTCCATGTTGTTAAACATCTAAACTATAACGTACTAAAAGTTTACCGCCGTAATTGTCACGGAACATGTTTATTTAGGCTAAAGGTCATCAAATGCAATTGAAACAAAAGGCACTATTTTCTAAATCTTTTCACAAATCATCTATTATTTCTATAGAAAACTGTATTGCAAAGTTTTAAACTTATAGAAAGTTCGATTCAGATGACAGGAGGCTTTTAAATTTTAGTTTTGAACAAATCAATAGAGTAATCTTTGTTTTTAAAATCCGTATTCCTCTCTTTTTATTTTTAGGGGTATAATTCTTTTGACACAAGTGGTTTTTTTTTTTCCAAAACAACACAATTGGTTTATTTTTGTACACCCTTGTGTAAGTCACATCTAAGCTTTAAATAATAAAAGTTTACCGCCGTAAGTATCGAGGAATATGGTGTTTGAGAGGTCAATGGTTGTTAGGGGCATAAAAAACCGCACCATTTTCTTTAAAAAAAAATCACGAACCATTTATTATATCTATAAAAAAAACTCTATCACAAAACTTGTATCTCCTAGCTAGCTAAATTTGGGTGACACGGGACTTTAAAGTTTGGATTATTACAAAGGCATAAAGCAATATATTTTCTTTTAACCCGTGTATTTTTGTTTCTTTCTTCGTGGTGTCAATCTTTGCAAAAGCTTGGTTGGGTCGGTGTCAGTATAATGTGACCGGCTGAGACAGGAGTCATGGTATCCCCACCCTGTCTCTTGTGTGGCAGCACATAAAAATTGTCAGACGTCCGTCTTGGGGCCCGTCCACGATATAGCCTATAAGTTGCTGATGTTGGACGTTAAAACCCAACCAACCAACCAACCATTTACATTCTATTTAATTTTTATAACATTGAAAAAAAGTATTTAGAATAATACTTGGACCATTCTAGTCAATGGTATGCATGTGTTACGATTGAAATAAAGCATTATACAGACAGCAATCTCAATGAATTTACTCTTCCGTCAGGGCTGGCGCTCCCCACCTATCAGTTGCACCGCCTCGTTGGGTACCCGTATATAAAGCGGGCTTCCTCTAGTTACTTCAGGAGTATCTCTCCAAACTTTGAACAACAGATTTTAATCACATATTATGCTAGGTTCAAATCCCTATGTAACTTCTTTTTAAGCTTTTATTTAAGAGAAGAATATTTCAAAACAATGTAGAGATAATGGAATCTATTAAAGTTCACTAATCTTCTTTAGAGTGTTTGTGCCCTTGTCACGCGAGCGAAGTTTGGTGTTGCAAGCGCTTGGCCATACAAAGTATTGTGATCCGTGCACAGGCTTTCGTGTTGAAATTTCAAAATAATGTAAATTTAGCTATGTTCCGCCCATCCGATTTGGTTAAACTTCCGTATTGAGGTACTTTAGACCTTACCCAACAATAGCACAAAAAAAGCAAAAGAAATCAATGAGTAGCACTTGTAGGTTGAAACATGTTTTTTCTTGACTAACTCCGGATGACTTGCTAACTATTTATTTAAAAAAAATAGTCATTCTATACTATATTTTTCATCAAATAAAATTATAATCCTTTCTCAGTCGTACCTATAATGCCAACTTAACTGTTCTCATGGAAGAGCCTTTACGGCGAAGGGACTCCAAAGCGGGATACTAGGAGCTCGATCGGTCACATTTAACTGATTTAATTTGCTTAATGAACAACGCCATCACTATATAGGCTTTATTGTGGACAAGCCCCAAAATTGACGTCTAAAAATAATGTATGTGCGGACCCTGGAATTCTGTCTCAGCCAGTCACATTATACATATAGGCCTAGTGGCGCCGATCCAACAAGTTACATGGGACGAAATTGGCCAATATAACAGTCCGAACGTAGAATGATCCACAACCTTACAATTAGGAAGTCGCACGCTCTATTCTCATTATAAACACATACACTTTTTTAAAGCGATATTTGGTGTAATCGGGGAAACTCTAATCTAGGTCAGATCTCAGATCTGTTGTGAATACACGTACATTAATTCTATATAATAATAATAATAAATTACATTTATTTAGCGTTTTCCATTTTCAGAATATTTTTAAAAATCTCAAAGCGCTTTACAGTGGATACACTAAATACGCATACATCATATCAATCAGCATGCAATTAAAAATTAAATATTAAAAGTTAAATCTTATCCTAATACAATATACATTAGAAGAAATGTAGACGTAAATAGTATGTAGCATATACTCATTATCAGAAAGAATTTAATAAAAATGTTATAAAATGCAACACTGTAAAGCTGTGTAATAGTATGCAACCATAAGTGAACAAAAATTAATGAATTAAAATTGAAACCTTATCTCTGTCACGAGAGTCACAGGTAAACAAAAGCGCTACCATTTAAAACCGATACTAATTATGCACAGACAGATGCAAGATTTAATAACTAGTGTAAATGGAATTGAATTTTACAATCTACGTAAAGGACCGACAGGTAAAAACAAGTAAAATAGTAATTTAAGAACTGAAAACACGTTTGAAAAGATGACTCTTCAGATCTTTTTTAAAGGTCTCGAGGCTTGCACTCTCCCTAATCTCTCGTGGAAGAGAATTCCAAACATGTGGTCCCTGAAACTGAAATGACCGGTCGCCAAATGATTTTAAATTAGTTTTAGGCGTAAAGAGTAAAGTTTTGTCATTTGTAGATCTTAGAGAGCGAGATGCCTTGCTCAGATTAAGGTGCAAAAGTTCTTGTAAATATTGTGGGGCCAAATTGTTTAAGCATTTAAAAACGGTTATAGCTCATTATAAACACATACACTTTTTTAAAGCGATATTACAGCAGCAAAACTGTTAATACATGTATTTAGCAATGTGATTTCAAGAAGAGTAATTACGAAACTCAGAAGACATTAACTTTAATTTAGGTTCAAGTGAGCTTATCAGACAAAAAGCGTCAGTATCCTTATAAGGGAAACGCCAGTTTTCTCCTTAATTATTTTCGACCCTCACAAAGTGTAATTAAAATTTATTAAAATCGATGTGCTCTTGATAAGCCTAATGGCCGCGGCGCGTTAAAACCCGTTGACGTTCTCCGACCTGTTCACGGTGCATGATGTTAGATCTCTTCAATCGGTTGGTTGGTTGCTTAACGTCCAACATAAGTACTATTTTTAAGCAAAACATGGGTACCAAAAACTGCATCTAAGGTTAGCTTAACTTAACTACAGGAGCGTCGTAAAAACAGTTACATTCCATCAACTTAAGCGTGGCAGTTAAAATTTGTACTTACCGTAGTTAAGTTAAAAAAATAATCGTGTGAGTTGCATACATGCCTTGGTGTTTGTACACACTAATCTTCTTCCGGTCTTCCATCTTGACGACTGGTTCATCTTTAAATGTGAACCTATAATAATTGTTTTGGCCGTTTGTCGCTAAGTTTTTATTTATGGTTGTTCTTGCGAAGACCCTTTTTAACAAGTCTATCAACTTGTTCATTTACTGGTAAATAATGTTGGTGTGGTTTGGGTTCGACTAAAAGACAAGTGTAATACGTTAGCAAATTTTTCGCGAATACATGTAATTTACGTTTCTGTTTTTTGTTGTTGTAATTTCCAACAATTATAGGGGCGATTTTGAATGTGTGTGTGTTGTGTGTTTCTCTGTAAAAGTCATTTGATGCAAGTGAAGCTGTTTAGATGCTTTTCAATTCTGCCTCATACTTAGCGCACGTATAGCCTCAGACAGCATAAACGTTGTAAGCTTTTGGACTTCCTTCAGGAAAACACATTACAGATCCAGGCCCATCTGTATAAACTTGGATCAACTAGTCTGACAATTTTATGTGCTGCCACACACGAGACAGGGCGGGGATACCATGACTCCTGTCTCAGCCGGTCACATTATACTGACACCGACCCAACCAGTAGGGAACACAAACGTCAGGATTCGAACTCGAGCCTTTTATGTCGGAAGCCGATGTTGTACCCCAGGACCACTGCGCCCCTCATTTTTGGGGTATAAATCTTTTAAAGCAACACAATTAGTTTATTTCTTTACACCCTTGTGTTGGTCACATCTAAGCTTTAAGATACTAAAAGTTTACCGCTGTAAGTATCAAGGCATATAATGTTTGAGAGATCATTGGTAGTTAGGGCCATTTTTTTAAATGCATCATGTAAAAAAATCGCCAACCATTTATTATATCTATAAAAGAAACCTCTCTCACAGACCTTTTTTTATCTCCTATCTAGCTGGGTTTAGGTGACACGGGACTTTAAAGTTTGGTTTATTACAAAGGCAAAAAGCAATATATTTCCTTTTAACCCGTTTATTTTGGTTTCAATCTTCGGGGTGTCAATCTTTGCAAAAGCTTTAAATTTTTTGTCAAAGTAAAAAAAAATCAATTACTTTTTACGTGTTTGTTTTGACCAGCCATGAGCATTGAAAGAGAGAGAGAGAGAGAGGGACGGAGATAATGATATACAGAGGGAGAGAGGTGGTTATTGTGGATAGATGGATAAAGCATGATAGAAATATGTTAGGTATAGACAGATGGTTGGATCGAAGGTTAAAGGATGACAGAAAGTCAGGCAGAGAAAGAGAACGATCGCATCGGGCTCTAGTAGTCGCGGAGGAATTGGGTGCATCCGCCATAAGACCATAATTATGGAAATAGCGGTGTATAGTGTTTAACCCTGTCGCTGATACCTGCTTACGTCATCTACTCCGTTCTATCCATTTATCTCTTTTCTTCTTTCTATTTAAAAAGTATTTGTTCTCAATACAGGTCTTCGTTTAGTCCTTACACTCGTTATATGTTTTCGGTCCGTGTTTTCCTTTTAAGAGTCCAAATTTTTGTATAGCTTCCATTTACATTCGGGGGGCGCGGTGGCCCAGGGGAGGAAGAAGAAAATGCGTTGTATATGTACATATTTTGTACAAAACTTTATGTAAATAAAGCATTTGAACAACTGTCATAAGCATCAGTTGTCTTCAAATTAATTCTGTGGAAAATCACCAACCTACGTTTTGTTTGTTTATATATATGTAGTTAATGTCACTTAAGTCAGGCTTGTCTCTATCATTACAGTAAGGTCTTGGGATTATATGGTTCTAAAAGTTCAATTTTTGGTTTCATACTCATTTTCTTCTTTTCCTTTCTCCATTCTCAGGAATTTGACACTGCTTTTCATTTTTTTTTTTTTTCATTTTCTAAGTAGGCCTATGTATATGACATTTTCTAAATAGGGCTATGTATATGCCATTTTCTAAGTAGGGCTATGTATATGACATTTTCTAAATAGGGCTATGTATATGCCATTTTCTAAGAAGGCCTATGTATATGCCATTTTCTCCTTTTTAACTTGATGCCTATAATGCCGTTATGCATATATACCAGTATATATAAAGTACCGGTACATACAAGTTGTGGACTGTTGCTAGTTCAAAAAAAAAAAAAGATAAAGCATCAACAATGTTTGTAAGCCTTAGTTTACTAATTTTTTTTTATTATTAGAACTCTAAAATTAGGCCTACCTGAACCTCGAAGTGTTAAAAATTAAACTTGTACACATGTACCTCCCCTTTTTTTAAATGTGCATTTATGGGAGTTTTCTATTGTTTTCCTTATGTTGCAACCTTCTTCCCATCCAATTTCTTCTAAAACTTCATGACTGGGGCAGCAATAAGCATAAAATGCTGCTTCACGGATAATACTTTTGTGTCAGCTGTAAATGAACTAAGAGAATCACACCAGAAACACTTTGAATTACGAGTTCCATTCCTATAGAGCCACAGAGAGAAAAAGGACAACCTGTTATTTCGCAAAATTCATATTATGAGAAATTTGAATGGCCAGACTTTTTTTTTCTTCCTTTTTTTTAGGTTTTCACTGTAATTTAATTATCAGTGAGAAAGTTCTGCAGGACTGTTTTCTTCATTGCTATTTTCCTATTGTAGCAGAAGCTTCTCACATTCGCTACCAGTGGCAGACGTCAGCCGTGCCAGGAAACTGGGTCCTTCGAAAGAGAAAAGGCAACTTCTCCAAAAAGCCTGATTAGCTGCGTGAAATTGGTGCTGCTACTAGCACTACTGCTGCTGCTGCTGCTGCTGCTGCTACTACTAGCACTACTACTACTATAATAAAGAGAGGAATACGCACAACTTAGTCTGATGAAGCCATTAAAGGCGAAACATATACATGTATTTTTCTATTTCTAGTTGTGTTTGATTTATTGTGTCCCTCAGTTGCTCAGTTGTGCTCTTTATTATTATTTTACTCCTATTACTTGCGCACATGCATCTACTGGTAGATCCTTAGCAACTGAGTAGGTGTACTCTTAAGTGTTGTGCTCTTGATTCCTTTTTGGATACATTTATATATTACTACTACTACTACTACTACTACTACTACTACTACTACTACTACTACTACTACTACTACTACTACTACTACTACTACTACTACTACTACTACTACTACTACTACTACTACTACTACTACTACTACTACTACTACTACTACTACTACTGCACTACTACCTACTAAAAAAAAGGTATAGTGCAGCTCTAAGAACATAAAGTGATACAAAACATGTAAGCTTTCGGCTTTAAACATTCATCAGACAAAAAAATGACTAAATAGAAAAAAAGAAGGAAAAAAATAGTAGACTAAGATTTTACATGTAAAAGATATTCACACACGAAAATATTAGATAAAACGGATAAATACACCATGAAGATAAAATCCATGTATCTAAATGTAAAATAGAAGTGAACAAAAATCTGGATAAAAATAAAAGGTCAAATAATAAAGGTTAGTCGTAAACGGAAAGAAAGAGAGCAGATTATGTTCAGTGAGAAGGTACCAATCCAATTAATCAATAAGAGATAACACCTCCAGAACAAATCATCAAATTATATTTATATTGCGATAACTAGTCTAGATTTAAAATGAACTTGTTAAGAGTAAGTTTATAATCAATTAAAAAATGTTATGGCGGAGCAGATTTGTTTAAAGCGCATAGCATTGTTCCATTAGACACTGGCTGATAGAAACAAGAAATTCATTAATTTTTGATGCATGCTCTTGTTGTAGCGGTGTTGCACCAAAGACTGATAACTATGCTTTTAATAATAATAATAAAATTACATGTATTTAGCGCTTTCCATTTTCAGAATATTTTTTAAAAATCTCAAAGCGCTTTACAGTGGATACACTAAATACGCATACATCATATCAATCAGCATGCAATTAAAAATTAAATATTAAAAGTTAAATCTTAACCAAACAATATACATAAGAAGAAATGTAGACGTAAATAGTATGCAGCATATACTCATTATCAGAAAGAATATAATAAAAATGATATAAAATGCAACACTGTAAAGCTGCGTAATAGTATGCAACCATAAGTGAACAAAAATTAATGAATTGAAATTGAAACCTTATCTAATGGGGAAAAAAAAAAAAAGACTATCACGAGAGTCATAGGTAAACAAAAGCGCTACCATTTAAAACCGATACTAATTATGCACAGACAGATGCAATATTTAATAACTAGTGTAAATGGAATTGAATTATACAATCTACGTAAAAGACCGACAGGTAAAAACAAGTAAAATAGGAACTTAAGAACTGAAAACACGTTTGAAAAGATGACTCTTCAGATCTTTTTTAAAGGTCTCGAGGCTTGCACTCTCCCTAATCTCTCGTGGAAGAGAATTCCAAACATGTGGTCCCTGAAACTGAAATGACCGGTCGCCAAATGATTTTAAATTAGTTTTAGGCGTAAAGAGTAAAGTTTTGTCATTTGTAGATCTTAGAGAGCGAGATGCCTTGCTCAGATTAAGGTGCAAAAGTTCTTGTAAATATTGTGGGGCCAAATTGTCATTTAAAAACACTTTTTTAAAGCGATATTACAGCAGCAAAACTGTTAATACATGTATTTAGCAATGTGATTTCAAGAAGAGTAATTACGAAACTCAGAAGACATTAACTTTAATTTAGGTTCAAGTGAGCTTATCAGACAAAAAGCGTCAGTATCCTTATAAGGGAAACGCCAGTTTTCTCCTTAATTATTTTCGACCCTCACAAAGTGTAATTAAAATTTATTAAAAGCCTAATGGCCGCGGCGCGTTAAAACCCGTTGACGTTCTCCGACCTGTTCACGGTGCATGATGTTAGATCTCTTCAATCGGTTGGTTGGTTGCTTAACGTCCAACATAAGTACTATTTTTAAGCAAAACATGGGTACCAAAAACTGCATCTAAGGTTAGCTTAACTTAACTACAGGAGCGTCGTAAAAACAGTTACATTCCATCAACTTAAGCGTGGCAGTTAAAATTTGTACTTACCGTAGTTAAGTTAAAAAAATAATCGTGTGAGTTGCATACATGCCTTGGTGTTTGTACACACTAATCTTCTTCCGGTCTTCCATCTTGCCCACAGGTTCATCTTTAAATGTGTACCTATAATAATTGTTTTGGCCGTTTGTCGCTAAGTTTTTATTTATGGTTGTTCTTGCGAAGACCCTTTTTAACAAGTCTATCAACTTGTTCATTTACTGGTAAATAATGTTGGTGTGGTTTGGGTTCGACTAAAAGACAAGTGTAATACGTTAGCAAATTTTTCGCGAATACATGTAATTTACGTTTCTGTTTTTGTTTTTGTTGTTGTTGTAATTTCCAACAATTATAGGGGCGATTTTGAATGTGTGTGTGTTGTGTGTTTCTCTGTAAAAGTCATTTGATGCAAGTGAAGCTGTTTAGATGCTTTTCAATTCTGCCTCATACTTAGCGCACGTATAGCCTCAGACAGCATAAACGTTATAAGCTTTTGGACTTCCTTCAGGAAAAAACATTACAGATCCAGGCCCATCTGTATAAACTTGGATCAACTCTTCAGGGCAGTTGTCAGTCCCATTCTCAGCTGCTCTTTTTTAATTCAAATAAATTAAAAAAAAACATTTTCATCTTATCAGATTAATTTTTTTCCCTGGGTATACAAATGTGGCGTGGTGTTGTCTTGTAGCCACTCATTCTATTCAGGCTCTTGTTTCAGGAAGAGACACCTTTCTCTTAAGCTTTCTGACCGGTGGGGCACATATTGGTATGTTTTCCCCCTTACCATTTGCCCACATGTTTTTGGTGCACTGTAATTTGGACAACATATGGGCACCTCTGAGAAAGTTCTAGTGAGTCTAAGGAGACCACGATCGCGGCTCTTCTAGTCTCCAGTCTAAGGAGACCACGATCGCGGCTCTTCTAGTCTCCAGTCTAAGGAGACCACGATCGCGGCTCTTCTAGTCTCCAGTCTAAGGAGACGACATTGAGCTTAGTTTATTGACCCCTTCTTTCTTAACGTGCTGTCATAAGACTATGCCTACTTGTTAAGGGGTCTGAGAGAAGTTGCTGGTGTGTCCACTTTGAGTCAGTGAATAATCATTTTTAACTTAGATTTGTAAGTTAAAGATTCTTTTGTGTGTAAATTTACATGTTCCGATTCCGAACTCCCTCTCCCCCCTCTCTCTCTCTCTCTCTCTCTCTCTCTCTCTCTCTCTCTCTCTCTCTCTCTCTCTCTCTCTCTCTCTCTCTCTCTCTCTCTCTCTCTCTCTCTCTCTCTCTCTCTCGCTTAATCTCGCGCTCTATTCTCTCTCAATCTCCCTCTCTCTCTACTCTCTATATTCTCTCTAAATCTCTCTTCCCTCTCTCTAGATGCGAGAACCACAGTTATTTCGTTTGAAATTCGGGTTTTTCCTCTAAAATCCTTAATTTTTTAAAAGGAGTTGCGGAAACTGTCAACGTTTTCTCAAATAATATGAAACTTCTCACACACGATGTACATCAACTTATATTTCTTTTCTTTCCTCCTAAAATTTGAAACAAAATGAAATTGTACAATTATTTTGTTGTTTTCATTTTAGGATTTTCTTACACAATAGTCTATAAAAGTGTACACATGCTGTACATGTCAGCCTCTTCACCATTGTTATTTTTTTTTTTTAATTTTAAATGCCAAACACAGAATAGACTAAGTGAACTAAAATGAAAAAAAAATAAAGGGAATTGTTCAAAGTTTACTAATATTCAATATGATTATTTTTATGTTTGTTTGTATGTATAATTTATATTATCTATATCATGTTAATATAAGCGTAAGACAATGCAAGTTGAAGCAAATGTCTTATTTATTAGATTTTCTAAAAGGAAACAAAAGCAGCATAAATATTACAATGACAAGTTTAAATAAAACTAAAAGGCATGCCTAGTGTCCCTTTTCAATGTCATCAAAACTTTTATAAAATAGACATGTTCAATGTAAGAGCGTACATGTGTAATATGTTTGTGTTTGTAATTAGTTATGGCTTTATTATTGAGGTAACACTAATTACGTTCTAACACTGACTTGTGTTCATTTAACCAGGTGTGTTCAGCATCAAGTCTCTACAAAGTAAAACTGGAGCAAGATGGATTGTGACAAACAGAGTTTCAGTTTTGTTGTTGATGAGCAACACTCTTTCCTAATAAATAAATATAAAGAACATGTGAACCATTTGTTTGGAGTCACTGTAAAATTGGATAAATCTCATCAAAGAAAAAGGTGGATAGAGCTCCAAGGTTCAAAGGAGCAGCTACCCAAAGCAAAGGTACATATTAAAAAAAAAAAAAGCAAAAACAAAAACAAAACAAAAACACAACACTAAAAAACAAACAAATAAAACAAAACAAAAAAACCGGACTCTAATATATATTTTTTAAAATTTAGAATGAAATGTTACACGTTAAATCAGTTTAGTATTGTTATATAAAATATAATAGTACACTTGGCTAGTGACAGTCAAAGAAAACTTGGCAGATCTACACACCTGAGTGATGACTAATATATATGTATTTTTTTTAACCAACAGGAATACATATTAGCTCTGGCACAACCAGAATTTTCCAAAAGGAAAAATGTGACGAGTTCACTGTTTACAAAAGTGAAACAGGATGAAATTGAAAGAGTGTCATCTGCTGTATTGAGGAGATGTCATAACCAAAAACTTTGCATTCAAGGCACATCACTTGCTGTCACAGTGGCTATATCTTTGGTGGGTACTTATTTACCAGTTCTCCATTATTCAAGTGCTGACACTGTTTTATGACCATTAAATAATAAATCAACCTTTCTAAATTGCCTTATCAACGAAAGTGAAAAAGTGTGTGGCCTCTAATGAAAGACGCAAGGTCGATTCCCGCTTTAACCGTTTCTCCCCTAAGGGTTGGTGTCAGTAGAATGTCACCGGCCAAATCTCTCTCTCTCTCTCTCTCTCTCTCTCTCTCTCTCTCTCTCTCTCTCTCTCTCTCTCTCTCTCTCTCTCTCTCTCTCTCTCTCTCTCTCTCTCTCTCTCTCTCTCTCTCTCTTTTTTCTTTCTTTCTCTCTGAGATCCCGCCTTTCTTAAGAACCTAGTTACGTTAAAAAGAGGAAATCGCTTTCTCTTACCAAAATATATATATATTTTTTAAATTGAAATGCACCATGGCGCTTTGTCGCAGGTGTCTTTATCTCAATCGTTTATTGTCTTGAAATTCCAAAGTGAAATCTCGCAGTTAGAGCCTAAAAAATTAAACAAACACCCCCCCCCCCCCAAGAAAAAACAAACAATTCAGGAATCTATGACTGTAAAAAATAAACCAACGATTACTATTCTTTAAAGCTGATCACCTGTTGGCTGACTCCAGCATAAAGTGTTTGGGCACCAATTTACTGAACCTTACTGTCTCCAAAATGACTTACTGTATCTAGATCTTTAATTACACATGTAGTTCCAATTTTTCATTACCGATTTTATAGGAGTCATTTTCAAAAATACGCTCGTAGTATCTACACTTTACTTGAAATGCATTTTATATGACTGTTTTTTTTTTTATTTCCTTAGTTTTAACTTTAACCTACAACCTTTTTTGATCTTCATCAATCTAGATCGATGAGCTCTCCTGCCCAAGTTCCATAGGTGTTCCTGGTGATCAGCCGTCGAAAGGCGTAGTGACACTGTCAAATGTTAAAGTGCAAGAAGGATGGGAAGTCGTCGATGATTGCATGATCGTAGAGGACAGACTTGCAGGTAACTTTCCTCTTTGTGATTTTTACTTTATTGGGCTTTCAGACCACTGTTTTTGCAATAAGTCCAATAAACTAAACTATTTTTTTTTCAAATTTTAAGATAAAGCCTATGACCTTTTTATCCAATATTTGGTTAGTTTCCATTTTTTTCTATCGAGAGATTAGGTTTTCATTGTTGTACAATTACTGATAAAGTGAAACTCTTTGCCAGTTTAATAAATCAGAGGTGTTTTGTCCATTTTTCTGTTTCAATCATTGCCGATTAGTTTTATCTGTTTAAGGTACTTTTATAAGGAGCTGTTTAATCAAAGATAAAATGAAAGAAATCATTGAACATTAAACATTCAGATTTTTTAATGCAAGTACAATAAGTATAGGGACATAATCTAGAACATTGAAATTGCGTTGACTATTTCTCACAAAAGTTCCAACCTTCTTGTTAGATTTTACATTGAAAATTTATACAAATGTAGATCAGTTATATATTGCATAATTCTTGACTCTTAACAGCTTTATCCAAGCTTGTCAAGCATATTGAAAAATGTTGAGTATAAAAATGGTTGTAGTAAACAATTATAAATGTGGGGTATTTTATCTCCCTTCCTACCTTCTCTTGCTTACTCCTAAAGACACCCTCACATATAAATAATAAAAGAAGCAACACAATAAAGACGCTAGTTCTCACAAAAACACAATTTAGTAGCAAGTTTTTTTGTAAAGGAAGGATATAGTTTATTAAAGAAAAGAAATCTAATATAATGCACATTGAAAGAGATAGAAATAATCGAAGATTACCAACGGCAACTACCCTTCAAACTCCAGCATTTAAAGTTTGGACTACCGTACTAAATTTGTCCTACAAGAGAAAAGTATCATAACAGAAAGCTTTGTTTTTACAACTGATCTGGTCAATAGGTCATAATATAAAACAAAAAAAAACAACTAAAAGATGATGAAAGAGATGGTTGTTACGAAATAGTTAGACGGTCCACAAATTCTACAGGCTGGGGTAAAATAAAAACGCAATGTCGAGAATGCATTTAGGTAAAGCCACTAGGCCTAATGGCATATGGGTAGAGATGATTTGACACTGCCCTTGAACAAAATTTACGACTCTGCAACCATCTCACATGTTTTGAAAAAGTCTCCATAACCCTACCTCAAAAGGCAGGAAGCACAAAATGTGAATCATATACAACGATCAAGTGCAATGAGGGACATCATAACCTTCTGTTGCAGATGATAATGATGAGGGCCCAAAGTAAAATAAGAGCATAAATTGTCCCACAACATAGCGACTCTGAGGGCAAATGGACAGCAATGCGATCTATATGCTGCGAACAATAACTACAATGTACAGGGCACTAGAGATTCAGAAAGACGCATGTCGACTTTACAAAAAGTTTAAAATAAAAGTGGGACATGAAAGCATTATTCAATTGCTAATGAGCATAGACATAGACAGGAAGGATCTTAGGATAAAAAAGATATGAATTAAGAGCATACAGCTGCAGTTTAAAAAAAATGATATGAGTAAGACGAGTGTATGGGTGTTGCGTGGTTATGACATCAACAATATCAGGTATGCTGACGATAACACAGAATAAAAATGATCTACACTTTTACTGAATACCATTGTGAATGAAAGCAAGGAATAGGACTTAGCTCGAACAAAAAGAAAACCGAGGCAATGGTGAGAATTTAGTCTTCATGCAAATTAAAAGTTAGGACTCATAAATTCTGCCAGTTGGAAAAATTCGAATACTTAGGGGCAACGATAACCCAGGATGCCACCCAAATCTGGCCAAATTTCCGGAACTTTGGTAGTGGAAAATGGGGGGGGTCAGGGGAGTAGCCCCCCCCCCCCCCCCCCCACTCCCAGAGCTGAAAATGTTCAAGATTTTCGTCCGTCTAGAGAGGCTCTGAGATTGTCCCTGAGATGATAAACGGTTACACTTATTGAAGGAAATAGATGTATCACATTTACTATTACTCGCTAACCGATATTTGCTGTTAAACATAACGTACAACGAATTTTCTTCTTTACCGTGTTCCATTTAGACCTATATATATTATATTTATTGTTTATTATGTATTGTTATCAACAATATTTATTTTTAGGTATATATAAATATATATATATATATATTATGTTGATTGCATATATATATATGAATATCCGCCTCAACACATTTTATTTTTACCCTAAATCTTCTCTTATTTCATTAATCAGAATTTCGGTAATTGTGCTTTGTGTGTCCATTTCATGAAGGAATAAACACGATTAAAAATAAAACAACAAACAAAAAAGATTTCAAAAATACGTGTGACCTCGGAAATCAACTGCTAGTTGTGTTTCGGAGACAGTCTCATTAAAGGCCAGTTGAAAAAAAAAGTAATGGTCCTAGTGACTGTGGATCTAGCCTTTGTGCACGCGCACAGTCACATTGTAGTAACGGGGATTTGTTTTCCAGAAAAAAATTCGCCACCGTTCCAGAATTTTTTGGGGAAAAGTTTTCCGGACATCGGACTCAAGATTCAGAAAGATTTTCTGATGATCCGGACAAATATTATGTTTCCGTAAAAGTCACATCCCTGGATAACAGAAAACGGATAATGTAACACATAAATAAGGTCAAGAATGGGAAAACACAAACAAACCTTTCCGAAAATAACTAGCTCTTAAGGTGAGGCACTTAGTGCTTAGTGGGTGAGTTTGTTTTTACGGTACGTCAGCACGGTAACGACTACGAGCGTATATTGTATTTAGAGATTAGGCGTTATGTACATCTATTCCTTATGTACGACAGCAAGACTTGGATATGAAAACAGCTAGAAAAACATATGTAGTTCATACGAAGAATGCTAAGTCTCATACTCATAGACAACAAAAACAAATGGACGAGAAGCAGGCACAGGTTAAAAGCGAATTTTGTTGTCATGCGCAGTCATAATTAAGAACACATTATTGCAGCTGGAAAAAGGAATAGAAATAGAGTAAGATGCAGACAGCGATAACGATTTGGAACAGATTGGTAAGTTGAATCGGTAAAGAGATTGACCTGATCGTGAAATGTGAGAACAGAAGATGAGTAAGGACATGGTCGCCAACGCCAACCGTCCAGGTTCTCCATAATTGTGATTAGCTTAAAAAAGTACGTTTCAAATCATGGAAACTTAAACCTGTATACATTTATACTTTCAGAACAGCAAGTGAACCAAAATAAAAAACGTCCTACAAGATCGAAGTCCCAAAAACGTTCCGGCCGGTACGTTGACAGGCGCCCCTCAGTCCCTACCTTGGAGTCATCTGCAAATCAAGGGAATTCCACTGCCAATAAAGTAGTGGCACGTAACACAGAGATGGACTGCTCCGCTTCTGGGGTCAATACTGAACAGTTTGATCAAATGCATTTTAGACAAGAATATGTGAAGAGCCTGATGAGAGCATCACCTAGAGGTCCTAGGAGGGGTCCTCGTCATATTGTCATTGATGGAAGCAATGTTGCTATGCGGTAGGTTAATTTTACAAGACTATAATAATCATAACTATTAGAGTAGTTGAATAAAATATTTTTCAACACAAATAACATTGTTTTATCAGAACCGTAAATGTACCCACCCCACGTTGAGATCCTTAGTTCTGCAGACTGCGTAGCAATTAGCATGCTAATTTAGCCTCTCAAAAGGATTTGCTCAGCATTTGGTTTTTCTGAATTTTAATGTTTTCTGATAATTACCATCTCATGATCTACAGTGATTTTTAATATGTCATTTCTTTGGGTCTGATGTCAACTCCCTCCCTTTTTGAAAATTTGTTTGATAATTGGTTTTGAACTAACCGAAAGCTTGTATAACTATTGTATGAAATATAGAACTATACGCTAATGTTGCTTTCCAAAGATCTAGTGCTCTAGATATCGACAGTCACTAAGGTGCATTTTTTTTGCAACTATTGAATTAGTTTATTTTTAAATTAATTTCTAAACATAAGTCAACACTCAAAGTTTTAAGTTGGATGAGAGATATTAAAGAATATAGATATAGTGATTCCAATATATGGTTTCGTGTACAATTTTCAAAATGCAGATTGCAATTTGAAGAAGAAACATCTCTTGTAAGAAGTCAATGTAGAATACTTTGTTGCTTAAAAAGTTATATATTTTTTAGCTGTAGAGGATGTTAATGGATGTTACTTAGTTAATTTCAAATATAGGTTAGAGTGGTGTAGCCGATTATTTATGTGTTGTTGTGATGATAGCAATACCATATGACAATATGGTTTACAATTTTCCCCCCATTTTCTCTGTCTCTTTACATAGCCATGGGAACCATGTTGAGTATTCAGTACTCGGAATTGAAATCTGCATTAAGTACTTTTTGTCAAGAGGGCACAATGAAATTACAGCTTTCGTTCCTGAGTGGCGAAAATGTGCCAAAAAGACATCACATCGCGGAAGAGTCCTATTGGAAACACTGAGCAAAGCTGGCTTTGTCAAATTTACGCCAGCACGCAGAGTTGGGAAACAAAATATAGCCTGTTATGATGACAGGTACTCTCTTTTTGCCTTTTTTAAAGAGTTTCTTTATGTTGTAATAATAATAATATGCTCTTAGGTTTTGAAATTCATTCTCTGTTAGCCCTTATAAGCAGTATTAAATTCTTTACTAGTTATTGTCGGAAAAATAGAATGCCGCCTAGAAGGTAAATGCATGTAATAAGAAGTGGGATAGCTTGCCACAAGAAAGTTTACATTCATTTATATAGAGCGAATAGAGAGAATGTTATGTCTTCTTCAAACAACTCACATAATGTATTGTAATAATAAATTATTATGTTCCTTAAAAAAGCTTTTATTATTTGCTAAACAGTGATTGAAAGTGCATATTGTGACAATTAGGCCTATAAATTACAAAAATAACTTTAGGATAAGAAAAAGTTTATAGAAGGCAAAGACCGGGCAGAATGTATATAAAAAATGGTTTTAAAAAAAGTTTGCTGAATACGTCTGAAAAAATGAGTACTGATTTTTTAAAATATTTTTTTCCAGGTTTATGTTGAATCTAGCTGTAGAGGAAGAAGGAATCATTGTTTCGAATGATCGGTTTCGAGATTTAGTGAAAGAACGAGACAGTTATCAAGATGTAGTGACAAATCGGTAAGCCAATCCACTTCTATTGAGCATACCAAGATTAATACAGTAAAGTGTTATCTTTCTGCATTTACATTTAATACTAGTATACTTTTTACCAAACCCAGAAAACGTGATTTTGGGTAAGAAAGTGTTAAAAATATACGAAATGTTATTGAATCAATGAAGTTTATATTTTTTTCTTTTCGTGTTGTCTGCGTAAGGAATATATGCTGTATGTACTATAGCACTTTACAAACATCTGAAACTAAGTAAAAAGTGTTATTTGAAGCATACAATGTTCTTCAATAGCAGCTCTATTCTTTAAGATATTGACTCTTTGTCGTTGGAGCCATCATTGGAGGTGACGCTGCTGTGGTACTTTGTCCACTTTATCCACCGTTTTTAACTCCGTCTTCTCTATGGTGATGGGGGGTGGGCGGCCCGTGCAGAGAAGGGATGGCTGAAACAGAACCTCAGTCTTGCTATGCGATGCAATCCCCTAAATGACTGTCATAGATACTCAGAGAATTTGAATTGAATCATCATCATCACTGTGTAGAACATTTTCTTTCTGAAAGCTCATTCAATTTTTTTCATGTTTTCAGTCTGCTGCAGTTTACCTTTGTCGACAACCACTTCATGCCACCCGATGATCCCCTGGGAAGATTTGGACCCTCTCTGGACCAATTCCTTCAGCACCCTGAACAGCCAAAGAGGGTCCAATCTGGGGTCCACCCATAGCAGTCGTGGAAGCCTCTTCAGCCCCACCAAGGTATGTGGTTTCTACAGACTAAAGGTTAACAATAAGACGTCTGGGCAAAATAAAAGCCTTGGTTATTAACGTGAAGGAACTCTCTTTTTGGCATTATTATTGTCAGTTTACATCAAATTGTTTTTTAGATTTAAGAAAACTTTTTGTGTACTTTTTTTACTAGATGGTATGCAACTGGGGTTCATGCACTAAGTTTAGTTTAGTTTAAGCATCTTGATTCCTTGTGGAACATTATGGCCACAACATCCCTCCATCAGACTCGATTCTGGCTGGTCCTCTTCAACTCGGCCTCATATGCGACGCCGCCAAGTCTGCTTCGGGCAGCCGACTTTGCGTTTGCCTTGTGGGTTCCACTTCAGGGCTTGCCTTGTAGAGTGGGTCTCTGTTTGAGCTATGTTTTGATAGGAGTTTGCTTTGTTCTCCTCTACAGTTCTTTGTTTGAGACAAATGGGGGTCCCCTAATGCTGGGGATGTTTCTGAGGCATCTGTTGATAAATGTTTGCAGTTTGTGGGTCTTGGTCTGGGCCACATACTATGTTTCTGAGCCATTTAGTAAGACCGACTTCTCGATTTTGTTTCGGACCGACAGGGTTGTAGACATCCAGATTGGCCATACACTAAAACTGCAGATCTATTCAGATTTTTAAAAAGCCACAATAACTTTTTTTTAATATTGATTATCGCTTAAACATTTGGCCAAAATGAAAAAATTATCAAGGACACCAAAAGCTTTCCTCTTTTTTTTTCTCTCTTAATGATATGAATGAACAACAATTATATCAAAGCTAGAAAAGGGGGACTGGGTGTCAGCTATATCTATCATCATCACATAAAATTATGATCTGAGCATAGCCAATGCTCTCAAGGGACACAATTAATGCATTACAATACAGTCAGTAAACAAGGCCAAGAATATAACAATTACTTCGACTAACTCCCAGATCATAATATGTCACAAAGTCGGAGCTCTAAATCTGTCCAACACCCACAGAAGTGGGAATTCAAGTACCATGTATAATTATTTACACAGAACGCAGAGCACAAGTTCAAATGGTGACTTAAACAGCTCAAACACAAACCAAGGAACCTGATGAGTATAAAATCCCATAGCCTACATGAATAATCAGCCAGCATGTGACACAAAGAGCGACATTGAAACAAAGGGAATTACTCCTCCACACCTACACGCCTCGAATACCAATAAAGAGAAATTAAACACGTATCCAATTTTAAAGCAAACAGAATTTAAAGAATACACCGGTAAAGCAGCACAGAAAAGCTAGAGTCCAGGCAGTAAGCGAAACACAATACTAGCAACACTGTAGACACCTGAGTATAGCACCACATGGTCCGCAAAAATTACAAGTATAACTAAATAATCTAGATCTAAGGGTAAACAGAACTTACCTCAAGCCGAGCTCAGCACATCGGACATAAAACATCAAATTTACGAAATTAACTTCAAGAAAAAGTTTAAATAAAGTGAAAGATAAATTGAATAGGAGTTCAGACCCAGGACGTCCGACCATTGGTCATCTATGATACGAATTGACTGATCCACGCGCTCTCGGTCATGGGTTGAGGATTATTCGGCTTGCCTCGCAATGTTATTGGCCAATCATGACGAATCTATCAACAACAAAGCAACAGAAATAGCACCAACAAAGACACCGTAATCGTGTTTATTTAGCAATGTTATACTGACAGCGGCGAATACATGTGATTAGATGGGTGGGAGGGGGGATGGGGGGCATATGGACACACAAGATCCTGTGAATTCGTACACACGCTAGGCTAGAGTTATCTAAGAAGATAGAAATATCTATTGCCCGTTAGTCTACAGTCAGGGAACTCGACGGACCTCAACCCCTCCGTCTATAAGTAGGGCCTGCCCCCCGAATAAAAAAAAAAAGCTGCATATTATGACAACACTATGGCAAGACGGGCTTCTAAAAAACCTTAAACGTGTGACAACAATTATGTGGCAGAATGTACAACTACATCCAACATTTTGGACATGGCAGGACATTTCAACTAAGAAGGGAATAAACTTTCATCCACCACTACAAGCAAACGATACCCCAAAAGTAGCAGTAATGTCCCCTACTCCTTCAAAATTGTAACTAACTACACTAACCAGGCCATTACAGAGCCCAATACCAAGCACAGCCAATTTGCAGACTGCTGGGCACTTTGGAAGACATGTGGAAAAACTTTTTTGAAAAAAAAAGTATCGGATCCTGAGCGAAAGTAAAATTCAACAAATTAAACAACTAGAAGGACATCAAGCTCATACAGTAAATAAGGAAATACGCACAAAACCAAAGCGGTGATTTTCGGGACCAATGAAGAACTCCAAAATAACAATAGATTCCACCGAAAAATCCGCCAAATTTCTAGGAATCACATTCGATAAAAACACTAATCACTTATAACACATAGAACTAGTAAGCGAAAAGCACGAAAACAACTAGGCCTACTAAAATCACCCAGTCAAGAAAAACCTGCACAGTCCCGACGCTATCAAAAAGATATTCTACAAAAATCTAGCAGTAGGACCCCTTACATAATGGCCAAACCTATCAGACAACCCTTTAAAAACTCGACAACATCCAAGCAGCTACTCCTAGAGCAATAAATAACACAGACTCACTGATCTACAGGCCCTCCAAGTAGCAACCAATATTGAACCACGTTGCATTAAAAGGAAATGAGCAGCTCTAAAATAAATTGGACGAGAGCCAGATTTATCTCCTCAAACCCAACAAATACAATGTTCACCTATCCTGTTAATAAAATCATTGACACTCAAAGGAGAAAAACAAAACTAATCAATCACAGTACATGTACAGCATGGTCAGTACAGAAAGAAAAGATGGAAAGAGAAATCATAAACATATTAACGGACTCCCTAGCAGCAACCCTCAGTATAAAAAAAGAACCCAAACAAAACCAACGCCAGACAAAACTAAATAGTCAATCAACATTCGAGCAAACTACTTACAAGAAAAAACCCAAACCACTGTAACATCGAAGGAAACGAAAACAGACCAAATTTGGACTCAGTTCTAATACACGAAGAAAAATACGATTGGGATTTAGTGAACAGAGAACAAGGATAAACAAGAGTGAAAAAGGCAACACATGTGGACGAACCACTACAAATGAAAAATTTTCCGCGCTATCGCCCCTCCGGTAGGCAAAAATGCATTCAACTCCAATACCACAAAAAATAATATCAATAGAGCCAGACTTGGAGCCCCAGCCTTGAAGATTATCAGAAAATGTGAAAATTGGCACCACACCATACACGATACAACATATCCTAGAAACATGCCCAGCCCACACCCCAACAAAAGACACTCTAAAATGCACAAAAGAAAACATCAAATATACAGCAGAAAAAGTACTCAAATTAAAGAGTCAATGCAAAAAAGAAAACATCAAATTTACAGCAGAGGAAGTTATCAAACTAAAGAGTCAATGCACAAAAACATTAAATTTACAGCAGATCTCAACCAAAGAAGCTAATCCACGATAACCAATAATTATAGTTTTAAAAAAAAAGGCTAGGAGGCCTCAAACTCACTTTCTCAACATCAACTCACACAGGCCCAAGGACATCTAACGGGATAGAACAAAAATTTAATTTCTCTATCCACGCCCCCCCCCCCCCCTTTTTTTTTAAATTTCTTTTCTTTCCTCGACTTTACGACGGAAACTATAAAGACAGCACAAAATATCGAGAGTTAGGGTCGGTCTAATAATGACGATAGCGATGATACTCTAATAAGGATACGATAATAAAGAGAGAAAGAAAAACTAGTATTGATGGAAGGAACAGCAATGGCAACAATATTGATAGTGATATTAGTATCACTATATAGTGTCCTTTTATAATAACAATGATGATAATATTGATGATGATGGTAATGTTATCAGTCACAATGGTCTAAACAGCAATAAAAAGAAGAACGAGGATGGTAATAAAAGTTAAAATGATTGTTGTGGTAGTAAAAATAATAATGATAATGTGGGTAATGGTGATAATGGTAGTGATGGTGATGATAATAATAATGGTGATGATGGTTGAAGTGGTGGTGATACGGTATTAGAAATGGTGATGGTAGTACTGATAATAATGGTGGTAATGGTGATGACAATAATAATGGTAGCAGTGATTAATGAAATAATAAAAGATAATATCAAAAACAATGATAGTGGTGATGATGCTGACAATAATGACATAAATAGTGGCAATAATGGTAATGATAACAACAACAACAACAACAACAACAACAACAACAACAACAACAAGAAATTTTACATTTCTCAAATTCATCTCTTTATATTTGCCTAAGGGAGATAATAGATTACCCCCAAAAGAGTATTCATTATTTTTAATATACACTGTCACATTACTGATCATATTTTTTCTCTCTTACCATTTAGCTCAAAAGGAATTCAAGCCTAAGGTAGCTCCTACCAACCCAAAAGCCATCCAGATGGCTGCCAAAATTTCTCTCATGAAACTCAAAGGGAAAGCAACTGGAGATGTTGGTCTACCCCAGGCAGAACGAGTGTACTTCAACATTCTATTGCCTTTGGAGGCCAAGAAACCGCCCCTTCCAATTTTTGTGTCAAAGGTGAGTGTTTCTTCCTCATAAAATCTTTATTAATTAGTTTCCTGAAGCTGTATTTATGAGGGGTCGTAAGCTAGGCCTAAAAAACTGACGTAGTTAGTACTGATTTTTAACGTAGACTAAGCCGCTATTCATTTCAAATGTTTGTCGTAGACTAGCTATATTCTGAAAATGTAGACGCCGTTCGAAATTTAATAGAATTTATTTAAAAGTTAAGAAAATTAAGTACCAAGACTAAAACCTATTATTAAATTTCTTTATTCCTACGAACAACTGGGTGGAATCTTTCATTTGACCTGCTTTTTTATTGTATATTTAAATTATGAAAAATCATAAAAATGTGTGAATAAGGTGTGCCGAAATGGTGAAATTGATCTATAAAACAACACAGAAGTAATTATAAATGTTTTTATAGGCTTTAGATAGAGTTGCGACCAAATTTTAGCCCTTAGTCCTGCCTCAGATCAGGTGTAAACTTACGTCAAAATTTAGTACTGGGCAATTCCCATGAATAGGTCTTAGATAAATTTAAATGACAGGCGTGTCTTCTCTTAAATTCAAGGTTTTAAGTAGATACATGTGCAGTTGAAAATTTATTGTAAAAGTCACAGTAAAAGAATGTCTTTTTTGAGTGCCTTACAAAACTATGGTTAAACTGCAAATCTGTAATGATCTCAGTTGTGCGGTTTCTCTTAAGGTGAATCAGGTTACCTTTTTATTTTACAATTTTTTAGTTTCAATAACCCATTCTTCTAGATATAAGAAACTCAAAATAACAAGTTTTTCATTCTTTAGATTTCATAATAGTTCTAAGATTTATCTTTATTTTTGGCGAGATTAAGGTTTAGATAATCACTTGAGGGATTGACGGTGTAGATTAATTATCCCGTGGCGATCGGTCAGCAAAATTTGGGTGAGAATGGAGCAACACTATTTTAAATATCTTCCTGTATAGTTTGATCACCTATCTAGTGCTTTAATTATCTTCAACTCCACTCCTTTGTTAAATCAAATTGCTTTTGATTGGTGTAAATCTTTTTCCAATAGGAAAAATAGGCATCTGAGCCTGATTGCAGTAAATAATTTGTTGGTTTTTTCTTTTATCAACAAACGAATATTGTGAATATACTTCTTTTGCACACGCAGCTCTAGAAGATTTTAAAAAGATTAATTGATTTTGTGCCTGAAGTCATCATTCATTAATTGTCATATATATTCATTCTTTACACATCTCTACTTGACAAGCCTCAGAAATAGTTTTGGAAATTTCTGGGTACTATTTCCGATATTTTATTAGGTTGGCTGTTCATGTATCTTCATCAGCTCTGGATTTTTTTTTAACGCAAGGGTACAAGAAGGAATGTTTCTGAATCTATGAAACAAATCTTAATATGCTTAAGATTTACTCCTACTGTATTTAAGACCATAGAAAATCATTCATATACTACCTTAAACAACATAATTATGATGATGGCAAATTTCCTCTATTATTTTTTTTTGTGAATATAAAATATAAGTTAATCATTTAGTTATCAAGGCTATTGGAAGCTTCAAAGTAAATGTGGGCTATGTCATTTTGATGCTTTTAACTTGTATTAACTGGATTTAGTATGCATTATGAATGAACATTTACTTTTCACATTATTATTGGTGGTTTTTTTTTTTCACCCACTTTATGGAAATATTGTTTTACATTATAATTGATGTTTGATCATGATATGAACCCAATGTTATTGTTGAAAATAATTATATTTTACCAATAAGATGCTGGGAGTTTGGCATGTGCCTAAGTTTATTGAGTACAGCAGATGTTTTTCAACTATTTAAAATGGTATTCTTTTGAAATGGAATAAAAGACTTAAAGTTTAGATGGGATCACTATTCTAATTCTGTGCATGCAGAAAAACATGCACATTAAGATATTGTTCCCATTGTAAAACTGGACTTGATTACTGATTGACAAGGCTTCCATAAAACTAGATTAAATGTAAAATAAACAAGAATGGGCTGATAAGAAGGCTTTGTGTTGTACATAATTCATCTTTAGAAATTTTTTTTAGCCAGATACGATAAGGTTGTTGTAAAAACATAATAGGGGTATAATCACTAGATGTTAGAACAAACCAGCTTGCTGCCTTTTCTATGAAATTAGGAAGAACAATTCACAGGTACAGCTTATAGATAAATATTATCAACTGCAGTACCTCAGTGAGTATGGTTTAAACCTATATAACCATGGATAGGGCACGTGAGAAGTAGATATTCATTATAGTTATTAATGGTTTTTTGTTTGTTTTTGTTGAGCATTTAAGACATTTTATGCATAGTTTAAATGGAATCAACATAGGCAGCAGTCATAAACAAGTTAGTGTACAAAACTTTAGTTTGAAGTAATTAACTACTATTGCTCAAAATAAGTTCACTGTCATGTATCTCCGTTCACATTTGTTATGAATCCCATTTTCTTCATGATAAGAAATGTAAGGAAAGTACAATTCTTTGACAATTTTTTTAAAACAGTTTGAATAGAACAGCTCAAAATATCAAATTGTATCTTTTTAAAACAGGCTCTGGTATCTCTCTGGTATGACAATTTTTTAGATGAAGCATAAGACCTCCCCCAACCATTTCACATTCTGTATTTATGCAAGTCTGTAAATGCATTGATGTTTAAAAGCTTTTGCCATCTTTCTAAAGAACAGTTGCGAACATGCGTTTGTTCAGAAATGTTGTGTGGCCTTACATTGGAATTAAAAAACAATAATATATTCATATTATGTCATTTTAATAAGCTTGGAAAAGCAAAGTCCAGTTTTGTTTCATGCTTAATTAGCTTTTCGCTTCTTTCAAAATTTCTAGAATTTCACCTTTTTAAAATTGTGTTATTACCTGAATACCAATTTATCTGGTTTGACTATTTTCAGATTTTACCTATTATGGGAACTTTGGTGTTCTACTTTTTTTAAATGAATGTTTGGATATATGTGTTGTATATAATTTATTTTATTATGTTGACATTTTCAGATGAAAATAAAATGAAAGAGATTTTAAAAATTGTTTGTTTTATCTGCATATCTACGTTGTTTTTATTTTGTTTGTTAATTTTTGCAAACAAAAATTATGTAAAGCTAATACATCACCGTAATATTTCAGGTTTCTTGTCAAACTTATTCCATTTATCAACCCCCCTGTATTGTTTAAATGAATTGGATTTTTTAAGGAACAAGGTAGTAATTGTATCTCATTAAAACAATATCCTGTTTGAAAATTGTAAAGAAATTCATTCAGAGCTGATTTGCACTTTTAGTCTAGGTAAACTATAATTATATATGAGATGTGAATAAATATAGCAGCAGCGGTGGATTTTGAAGGGTGCCATCATAGTTAAAGGACAATATAAAAGTCATCAAGTGTTACTTTACAATCAAAACTTTATTTCCTGTTCCATAATTTTTTTTAAATGAATAAAATTATAACATGTAACTATTCCTATTGCATATCATCATAACATTTTTTCTCCAAGACTAGTCAAAAGCGTTTTAAGCTTATAAAACCTGGGCTACAATATTTTCAATTGCTTCGTTACTTGTTCAGAACTATATCCATAAGAGGAAAAATCCTGTTTTTAAATAACAGACTGTGGAAATAATTTGTCACACAGACAAAACCAACAACTAGTCTACTGCTCCAGTGCGAAGTACCTAATTAAAAGATATTCTTATTGTCTTTAACACAGTAGACATCAAATATGAAACACAATTTAGATAGAAAACTTGAACAGGAATCATACACTTTTTGGTAAAAAGAATAGTTATCTTTATTTTTTGTGCACAAAGTCACCAGTTTATGCCAAGAGATGTATGTATTCATAGGAGTGCACACAAAGTAAAAAAGAATAATTCAAATCTAAATCCATCCACCAATAGCATAGGGAGGGGGTTACAGCTTCAAGTTTCGTTTTCACATCATTTTTAAGTCCTCAAATGAAATGGAAATATAAAACATAGCAATAGTGTTGTCACAGATGTCAGTTGTATTTAATACTGTTTATCAATGAATAGGTACACTAGCAGCAAGTATGCACAGCAATTCACTCAGGTCAGGTTAATTTAACTGTTAATATTGCGAGAAGCTGGTCTTCTTTTGTTTGTTTCCCTTGTTTCCTTTTTGTAAACTATTTTCTCATTAATCAGATATAATATGACTCCAGGGTGGCATTACTGATAAAGCTGATAACTTAAAAAAAGGGGAAATGGATCAATCTACATGAAGGAGGAACAAAGAGGAAAAACATGAGTTAGAAATAGAGACACAAGAGCCTTAACTTGGTCTCTTATTCTTATAAACAGTAAACAAACCTTTGATGCTATGGACTAAGGGAGAAGGCATTCTCATCTTTTCTACGCTATTCATCTATGATCAAAGTTAACACAGCTATTAGTATTATAATCATCTAACTGATCCACAAATGTTGCACATAAAATGTGAAACTAACTTGGTCATTGATGAATGGTGAAGCTCTATGTAACGCTGCCTTTATCACAACATCTTAGTTCTTACTTAAACTAAATTTTACATTAAATGATGAATATTAATCAAATACTGTAATAGGTTTCAATGATCACCTATATAGTTGGAGATATTAAAACGTCACAAGGCATCCTTAGGCTGTATTCTTTCCCCCTGATCTTATATTTGCCACACAACTAAAATTAACACATGATATGAACTACAATAATTTACAAATTAATGCAAAAAATGTATTATAATAACCGAATAACCCAAATAAAATATCAAAGTACCACATAATTATGAGCATTACATTTTCAATATCATGTTTCCAACAGTTTGTTAGATTGCTTAGCAGATCTGTTAATAATGTTTGAGTACAATATTTTCCAAGGGGTTGTAAGATCAAAAAGACAACAAAACAAAACAAAACAAAAACATAAACCCCATAACAAACCTGCAAATACATGAAAACATGCAAAGGTAATAAGAGTTGAAAATATGAAAGTCTTTTAGGGTATTACACGATGCAGTTAAAATTTATGATGTTTCCTACCACATCTTCCGTTAACAATTTTAATCTTTTTTTAAACAAAAAGACAACAGTGTTTGGACTTTAGTCTCACCATAACTCTTTTTGTCAATTAAAGATTAAAAAGTAAAAACACAATAAAAATAAATAAATAAATGAATAGCTACTATGAACAACATTGCCATTTGACCATATTTCAGCTTCATGATTTTTCAAAATCGAATCAGGTCTGGCTTCTGGAAGGACCTAAATTCAGCCCTTTTAATCAAATACAATCATACATGCAGCCATCAAGCCATCTCATGAAAACCTCAATCTCAACTCCAGCCATTTCAGACAGACTTATCCACACATTGACCTTAGCACATACATCAAAACTGCAAATGTCATGGATTACAATGAACTACTAGAAACTTGGAAAGACATATACAAATTAATCTCTTGGCACCATAGGATTAAAAGCATAAAAACTGAGTACAGTGAAGGAGGACATGGTACCTTCCAATCCAAACTATCAAAGTATGATTCTATGGCTGTAGATTAAAAAAACAAAAAAACAACAACTCATGAACCTCTGATCCTGGTGCTATGTCTGGCTAAAGCAGTTCAGTTCACTTCAGCATGTCAATAAACCAATCAGTCTCACCTATTGTACATATGATAACTTTACAATACAGAGCTGAGCCACAAATACGTCAAGGAATGTGCCACTAAGGAAAACCAATGAGATCAGTGAACGGTGAATATATTACTTCAAAAAGCAAAACGAAATGGATTTGAATATTTTCTCTACATATAGAGAAGATAACCTTCAAAGTCGACATGGACAAAATTGGTTAGCAAAACTGCTTTGTCTTTATGTTTGTTGAAGTTGCTTGTGGAATGTATTGATGGTAGTGGAAAGTTACTCAAACACATAATCCAACAAACTAAACGCTGAAAAACAACACTTGGCAATTGCACAGGTATCAAAGCCATGGTAACTAACCATCACAGGGGGCTATGCTCTAGGAAACGAAATTAGTGTCACTATAAACGGTCTACCTGTGTTTAAATTAAGTGTTCAAAACAGACTGGATCAGCTTGAAATGGGTATTGCTATAAAATGACACACGCACATAAAAAGATATTCTTAACACAGAAAGTTGACAAGTCTAATAAGTTGAAAACAAGAGAAACCGTATGAGCAAACATGAGCTTATAAAGGAAAGCCCTCTGTGGTAATAATATTTTCGTTTGTCACCATTACATTTTTTAATAAACAATAATTCACCATTTTGTGAAAACCTATTTTCAAAAGTGATGAAT
>RQTK01001258.1:0-11012 GCA_003991915.1 Elysia chlorotica
ATAATGAATGACCTTTTTCCTTTCCAAAATAATTTGACTATATATATAGATAACTAGACTTAGAAATGATTAGAGTGATTTATTTTCCAACTTTTTACATGCATTTAATGCTTTTTGAAACTCCATAAGTCAAAGTTCCGACTTGTGTCTGATTCACCCTGGTTTCAGAACCTTGTCAAGAATAAAATTCCAGGACAATAGCAAAAATTTCTAGGATTTTGCCATTACAGGTACCGGTACTGAAAAAGACTCAATAAAAGCTGAATCGTTTTATTTGTTAAAAAGACCCTTGTTGAGTTTTATCATCTGTTAGTTCAATTTGGTGACTTGGGTTAGGGTTGGGTTGGTTTTTAACGTCAAACAGCAGCACTATATAGGCTATATTGTGGACGGGCCCCAAGACGGACGTCTGACAATTTTATGTGCTGCCACACACGAGACACTCAGACAGGGCGGGCATACCATGACTCCTGTCTCAGCCGGTCACATTATACTGACACCGATCCAACCAGTAGGGAACGCAACAGCCAGGATTCGAACTCGAGACCTTTTGCGTCGGAAGCTGATGTTCTACCCCAGGAATACCACGTCCCCCAACACCAGTGGTAGAATAGGCTTATAATTCTAAACTTGAAGGCCGGTCAACATCTGTTGTGACTGAGAAAAACGTGTCCACTGTGGAGGGACTAGTAAAGCAGGACAGGCGAATAACAGTCAAACAGTTAGCAAGTGAAATCAGGATCAGCGTAGGTTCAGTTGAAAAGATTCTTCATGATCACCTCAATCTGAACAAGGTCTCAGCTCGATGGGTACCAAGGTTATTGACTGCTGATCAGAAGAAAGAGAGGGCTGATTGTTGCAAGCATCTTCTTCGGTTAGAAGCAAATGACGACTTGTTCTTTCAGAAAATTGTAACCATGGATGAGACTTGGATCTATCAATTCGATCCAGAGCCGAAAAACGTGTCTATGCAATGGAAAAGACCCTCATCGCCCCCACCAAAGAAATCAAAGGTCACACAATCAAGTGGCAAGGTCATGCTGTCTTGTTTCTGGGACTGTGAGGGCATCATAATGACTGACTACATGGAAAAGGGGAAAACAATCACTGGAGAGTATTATTCAGGGTTGCTAAAAAGACTGAGATCTGAATTAGTAAGAAGAAGACGGGGAAAGCTTCGAAACGGAGTCCTGCTTTTGCATGATAACGCTCCTGCTCATCGAGCACGACAAGCCGTTGAGACAGCTGATCAGTGTGGCTATGAAATTCTTCCCCATCCACCATAATCACCGGATTTAGCTCCATCAGACTTCTGTCTGTTCCCAAACCTTAAGAAATCCATAAAAGGGCGCCGTTTTGAGGACATTGAAAATGCGATTTCTGCTGTGGAAGAGTGGTTTCAAGCGCAAAATGACACGTTTTACTCTCAAGGACTTTTGAAGGTCAAGGACAGGTGGCAGAAATGTGTAACTATGCAGGGTGACTATGTAGAGAAATAAATGTAGGTGTGCCAAATTTTAAGTCTCTGGGTTTATTCCTTCATTGTCATGCTAAGAACATAGTGAACACCCCTCGTATAAGTACTAGAATGGCTACATTGTGAATAGGTCCCCGCCGCAGAGTCAGTACGAAACAAGATCCGAATCTTCAATACCAACGTGAAGTCGGTCTTACTCTATGGTTTAGAAACGTGGGGCACGTCTAAGACCAACAGCCATGTAAACTGCAAACATTTATGAACAGATGCCTCACAAACATCCTCAACATTAGGTGGCCTGAATGTGTCTCAAACAAAGAAATGTGGGACAAATTAAGCAAGCCCCCATCAAGACAGAGATTTAAAAAAAATGTGTAAATGGCGCTAGATAGGTCATTCACTTAGAAAGCCTGTATCCAACATCACAAAGCAAGCCCCAAGGCAAGGGGTTGGGTTGGTTTAGCGCTCAACAGCAGCACTATATAGACTATATTGTGGACGGACCCCAAGACTGACGTCTGACAATTGTATGTGCTGCCACACACGAGACAGGGCCGGGATACCAATGACTCCTGTCTCAGCCAGTCACATTATACTGACACCGACCCAACTAGTAGGGAACGCACCAGCCAGGATATGAACTCGGGACCTTTTACGTCGGAAGCCGATGTTCTACCCCTGGACCACCGCGCCCCCCTTGATCATTAAGTCAGAAGAAAAAAAACACCCCACGTACTTAAAAGTATGCTCCTCTATAGAGTGAACGCTGCGTAGATGCAGGTCCAGCTGCCGTTTGGTGGGGAAGCTCTCGCCACAGCCGTCCTGGGGGCACGATTCCACGCAGGGCCGTTCGTGCAGCCGGCGGTGAGTGTTCAGGTTGTAGATCGTGGTGAAACGGTGGCCACAGCCGGGCTTGTCACACTGCCAAAACAAAGAGACAAAAAAAAATCGTCACATTGCTTACATCTCAATGGTCAACTCAAAATCAGCAGTTTTTACACTTTAAAGAAACAGTTGAAACATGTTTGTTTTGTTGTTTCTTTTACTGTAGGTGATTTTAAAATAATATTTATATATGAATTATTTATTATATATAAATAATGGTCATCTAAAAATCAGCAGTTTTTACACTTTAAAGAAACACTTGAAACATGTTTGTTTTGTTGTTTCTTTTACTGTAGGTGATTAAAAAAAAATTTTTTTTATTTGGTCGAGCCGATTTTTCTTGTTACTTATAGAACAGATAGATAAGGTTGTTTTTTTTAATATTCTCACTGTGGATAAATATATTTATTTTGGTCTATTTGTGTGATAGACCATTAGGTTAGCAAGGTGATAAATCGTCAAAAAGAGAGAAATGTGACATTGTAAAAGGCCTGGGAAAAAGACAGAAAATATTGAAACTATACTTTCCCTCATATTGGACGATTTGTTAACCTAAGTTTATCACTTTATGTTGTTTTATGGACTTTATGTAAATTATAAAATACAACACTTAAGTTGAGAGAAAAAAGTCAATTTTGAACAACTAGGTTCTTACACACTCTTAATTCTGTGAATAATTTTTAATGATATTATTATCCTATTTACAAAAAAAATAATTTTCGTCATAACATGGTATAAAAATGTCCTTGATTCTATGAGTGATTTTCTTTCCCTGGGTACACTCTTCTGTGAGTAGTTCACAAGCTAAGAAGGGTTACAACTTATTTGATTCAACACTTATTACTTTAGACGGAGCAAACAATTATACTTTGTTAACATTAAAGGCTTTCAAAATTTAAATAAATTTGATAAAACAACCATTTGCACTTGTTTTACGGCTGGAGGTTTTCTATGCATAATGGAAAAAAAAAGGAAAAAAAGAAAGAATAGCAAAGCGCACGTACAACATAATCTTTTCTTCCTTCGTGAGATTCCAGGTGCCTTTTCAACTTGTTTGACGTAGTGAATGCCCATTCACATCCCATAAGTGTGCACTGAAAGTGAAAGGGAAGAGAATATTACATCAGTTTCACTGCATGCATGTTATTGCAAAGAAGGAAGAAGTCATGTATTTTGCTTCACTGGACATAGCTTAAGACTAGCATATTTTTTAATCTAATGAACAAACAAACAAATATATTTTTACAATTCTTTTTTTTAATTATTAGTTTTTGCATTTCCATATAATATTAAGGATTTTCTTATCAACAGCAACATAATTAGTAAAACAGAAACAAACTCTGAATACTTTTTAATTTCATAGAGCCATTCTGAAATCCACAAAAACTTGATAAATAATATTTAAGTTAATTTTTTTATAAGTCATTTATTGATTACAAATTAGGCCTACATGTATTTACTAAAGATCTGTTTAGACGCTCGCATGAGATCAAATTTTGTGAGACTAGAGATTAGTCTTATTAATAAAAAGAAATCCACCTCTAAAAAAATATGTATTAACAAGATACACAAGTAAAGATATTTGAGCACATGTGATATTGTGAACATTACCTTGAAAGGCCTCTCTCCTGTGTGCATCATTTGATGGACTTTCAACTTGGACGCTTTCTTAAAAGTTTTCTGACACCCAGGCTCAGGACACTGTAACAACTTTTTAGGTGGCCGCTTCAAATCAGAAAAAAAAAAGAAAGAAAAAGAAATAAAGTAGAACAGAGAAATTGAAAAGGATTGAAACAATTATTCAAATAAACGTCACATAAAATTGAAAGAATATGTCATTATCATGATTATGTGTAGCAATTATATGCCTTTCATTTTTTTTTTTAAGAGTTATGTTTTTTTTTATAAATCCTTACAGGGGGTTTTCATCTCAGCAATGACGCTAAATGTGTATTGTTTAAAAAAAAATTGAAAATATTTAACAGAGGCCAAATAAATTGGGAGAGCTGCTTATTTAATATCTTAAAATAAAAATCATGTTTCTAAAAAAATTCTGATTAACATCTTTTTCTTTCTTTGAATTCTGAAACATCATAAAGCTATCAAACTTTCTTCTAGTCCCTTAGTGTTAATTCAATTTATTTCAGTTTAAATTGTAATCCACACAGATCCCAGGAAAGCGTTCTTCCCCAATTTATAAATGATAAGTCAAAATCCATTGGAAAATTTATATATTATGAGAAAAGATAAGAAAGACACCAACCTTTTCATCACTCTCTGAATTACTACTATGAACAGGCACAGCAGGGGCAACATCAGTCGCATTTTCAACCACAGGCATTAAAACAAAGCCTGCAATTACAAAATTTTTCAATTAAGACTACAGTATGAGTGTACATGACAGAAAAATGTAATAAATTGGTGGCGATTTTTACTGAAATAAACAAAGTGTGATCTAAATCCTAAAAATTTCATTACAATGATCAAATACTAATGCACTTTTTAAATTTAAGCAAATTCAAGTCAATTCCAAATAATTTGGATCCCTAAAAATTGATGGTTCATGGTTTTTGTAAGTTATAAGTTATTTCACATTTTATTCGTTATCATAAAAAAGCATTAGGCCTATAAAATATATATGTTTATATATATATATTCATGGTGTATCTTTCCAAATTCTAAAAAAAAAAAATGCTGGATTTATTTTTTAAAAGCCATACATGTATACAATGACATTTATGATCCATGGACGACAAGATAAAAAGTGTTTCTGAAATTTCTTAATGTGTCATGAACAAGGAATGCCAATTCAACCATAATTTTAACTGATTCATCATAGTCTAACATTTACCTACCTGGAAGTTCTGTTGGGGCCAGTAAGCTTCCATTTTCTAAATCAGCCGTGCCTTGATCAGTGCCAATGGCATTGTGAGCTTGGTGGATAACTGGTTCAGATGATACAACACACGGCGGCTTGATGCCAGTAGGATGTTTATCTAGAGACTCATGGGGATTGTTGATCACAAACAGATGACTCACGTTTGGATTGCAAGTTCCACTCTGTAGCTGATTCAAATCTGCTGCATTTATAACATACATCTGCTGTTGACCTTCGTGGGTGTTGACAAGTATTTTGGTAGCAAATTCATCATCATTTGAGATAGAAATTGTCGTCACATTCAAATTTTGATTTGGGTCAATATTGATTCCTACGTCCTCAGTCCCTTTTAAATGGTCAGCATTTTCCTTTCTATGCTCTATGTGTTGGAGAACAGGTGTTTGGCCCATGGAATTTAATAAGCTGAGCGAGTTGTCGTTCACTAATGTTGTCGATATATCCTTTGTCTGTGAATGTGTTGATGTGTAAGTTTCAAGTCCCAAAAAGTTTGGCAACTGACTCAAATTTAGAGCACTTGTTACATCATTAACCACAAAGGAGCTTGAGTCGGCCTCAGATTTGCTGAGAGCCAGGGAACCAGAAGAGATATGTTGCTGTGTATTAATAGATGTAGATGTGGATATTTCATTCTGGAAATTATTTAAATTCAATGTATCATCCACAAAGTTTGAAGTTGGGCAATGAATAATTTTCACATTTGAAGCGTTTTCTCTACTGTCAGAAGCATCAAATAAGGTGGATGAATGTTGGTGAGACAGAAAAAGGCTGTTATTTTGTCCGACAAGACTATTATCATGTGTAGCAAAGTTATTTCCCAATACAGGCAATGAGTTGACATATTTTCCAATGGCTGAGATAAATTTATATTTGACCCCCAGGAAACTGCCGTTTCAGCAAGAGAATTAAGATGAGTCAAATGATCTCCATTGCCAAGTGTTTCAAGGTAATTACCGTACTCTTGTTTGACGTTATTGCTGTCAGGCGGTGGCGATGAAAAGACAAAATCTGTTAAATGATCTGTCAACTCTGAACTGGTATCGATCCCTACTGTAAGTGTAAGGGAAGACGGCAAAGTTGAATCTTTTGCCACATCCATGGTCAACGTATCAACACAATCCATAGGAATTTCGGGCTTTACCCACTCAAAGTTTTGACTTTCAGAATATTCATTTTCTTCCTTTTTGAAATGGTCATCCGTCTGTTTTGTGGCAGTTGAAACCACCAAGACGCCATCTTTTCTCCAAACCGAGCTATCATGATTAGGCTCAGAACAGCTGTTCACAACTTGCCTGGGAACGTCTGAGACGTCAATTCGGAAAACTTTTGATGTAGGGGCAGATATATTGATAGATGATGGTGATTGTTGATCATAGATCAAGACATGGGGGCCGCCATCTTTGGCTACGGAAACAGACCCCGTTTTCATCATGCTCTCATCCCCACAATCACAAATCTGGGGACGCCATTGTTGATGCAAAGTGTACCAGAAATGACGTCATAGAAGCATCGAACGATGGGTCGTTCCTTTCACAAGTTTCAGTCATTTTTATAGCTCAAAGTGTATCGACTATTTTCTAAATTTTTAATGCTTAGTGCTGTGTCTAAATTGTTAAAATCAATTTTAGACAATAGTGATAAAGTATTTACGGTTACTATGCAAAAATTGAAGAGACAAAATTTAAATTTCTAATTTTAAAACGATACTTTCCGATAGCTATAAAACTTTGCGACTACGATTAGTAAATATGTTCGATAATGATGAAAAAATATGTTGCCCTCACCCAGCGCGATCCTGTGGCATTCACTGAACCAAGACGAGACGAAGGGACACAATCTAGCCTCAGCTCTCGCTCACTGTCTAGTGTTTAGTACAGTAGAAGATTTTAAGATTTATTCTTTCCGCTAAGGCTTGAACTTATGAATTTGGTTTATAAAATGATGACAACCTATAAAAAAATAATGCCCACAGTTGTTAAACAGGGATAGAATTTTTGGTCCGTGGAATTCTATAATTTAGTGGCTTTCAATAAAAGAGTTTAAAAGATTACATGATACAAATGCTAAATTGTCTGTTGCAAATAAGATGGCACCTATCAACTTGTTAAATAATGAACGGGAAGCAGCGAACGGGAATGGTCAATTATTTTCAATTAACATGTATGTACATACAAAGGGGGAAATTAGCTTAACGTCTATATTGCTCAGATATAGCTCATGGAAAAAATTGGAAGAAGGAAAAAAGGGAAGGAAGTGATTGAAGAGGGGGGGGGGGGGGGGGCAACCCCAGAAAAAAAAAAAAAAGAAGAGGGAGGGGAGGAGGGAGGGGGGGGGGGGGGGGGGGGGGGGCACACACCATGGTACAAATACAAACAAAAGGGGAAGAAGAAAAAAAAACAAGAACGTACGTTGGTAATTTGGGCGCAAAATAGACAGAAGTGGCCTATTATTTTCAAAGGTTGTTATTATTTGTGTAAGTTGTTTTTGTTTTTTTTTAAGCCTCTGTTGTTACATTCTTTTATCAACTTTCTCTATTGTTACACTTGAACTGAATTTTCAATCCCCCTAAAAGAATGCAATCTATTGATATTGGCCTGCCTACTTTGTGTGGCTGTGTTATGTATCATTCTCTGTACCTAAAAAGTAACAAAGCGTTACTTTTTTCCAATAAGATTGACTTTTGTTGTCTCAAATCTTAAAGAAATCTCTAAACCATGTAGGAATGCATTGCATTTTTTTTTGTCTGTCTGTTTTGGTTTACCCAATATTAACATTATGCCTGTTCGGCCGATTACTTTTGTGTCTATTCTTCCTAAAACAATTTCTATAATTATAAAGAGATTATGTGCTGATAACAAATAATGTGTTTTCATTGATTTGGGATTCATCAACGTGGCTTGAAAAAAGTAGTTGGTAGACAGACAGGTAGCCTACACATACATTCGGAGGGAAAAATACGTGTATATCTTATATAAAAGAAAAGAAAGATAATGGAGAGAGAGAGAGAGAGAGAGAGAGAGAGAGAGAGAGAGAGAGAGACAGACAGACAGACACACACACAGAGACAGACACACAGACACACACGCGCGCGCGCAAACACAGAAAGAGAGAGAGAGAGAGAGAGAACGTCTGAGCCGAGAGAGAGGAGAGAGAGAGAGGGGGGGGGGGGGTAGATCTATCAGGCTAGAAAATCGAAATATTGTTGACAAGCTTTCCCAGTTTAAGATGAATTCCCGAAAAACAATTAAATTTTTTTTAATGAAGTTCAGTTTAAACGAGGTCTAGCTCTTTTAAAAAAAAAAAAACACGCTTAGACTTACATCATTCATTAATTTCTTTTTCAGTATACTCAATCGGGAAAGTCAAGCTCTTTGACTCGACAGCTAAGTGTAGCCTACATAACTCAGACCTAGTACCTATGACAGTCAACGCCTAAAATAACCTCCGTCACCAACGGGAAATCCCTTGAATGGCTGATTCAAAATAATATTTTCTACACAGAAGAGTGGACGGTCAAGTTATTTTTAGCAGCAACCGTGAGCTGTACAACACGTCAAGTTTCGGTCGGTGCGCTGGTTTCGCCATGGAAATCTGTATAAAAGAGCGCGTTTTGGTGATTTTCCAAAACGCGCTGAATATTCGTTCACCACATACGAATCGAAGAGAGTGCATTGGAACAACATCTTTTAAAACCTGAAAGTCACAAGGTAAGAAGTTAAACTATTACAATTCAGCTTTTTTTTTTTCTTTCAAAGAAATCAAAACCCATCATAATTATGCCGCTACATGGTTTTATTTTCCTGTTTTTTCCTCCTATCATTATAAGTTTAAACAAGTGCATTAAACTGGTAAGTCCGATTAAATTGCAAAAACTATTATGAAACATTGAAATCTCAAATGTTTTGGCCGAACCTAAACGTATGTTAGTGTAGATCTATGTTCATGTAATTTGTGAATGGCGAACGGCTATCGTGACGTTACCATTATTAATTATAATTTATTAATAATTAATAATTTATCCATGTAATGGAAACCAAATCTAAATATTTCGATTTCCCTCTACACAAAAGACATACCTTTTCATTTTAAGGTGGAAAAATTTAAAACACTCTATCGAACCTAAACATGTGTTAATGTGGATCTATGTTTTATGCATGTTTAAACATTTTTCAGAGGCTTTACAAATTAAAATATTCTTTATTTTAGCTATAAGTTTATGTTATTGATGATGATTGATCTTAAGTATAGTATTTAAACAAATATACAAATAAATAAACACAAATAGGCTATATGAATAAATAGATAAATAAATAAATAATACATGCAGGCCTAATTGGAAACTTAGCCTACGTTATTTAACTGTTATTAATGCCATAATGACATTTTGATAATAATAATTATATTGAATTTAAACGATGCATGATGTTTATTACTTCCACAATCTACCAAACTATGATACTATCAACCTATCATATTATAAACCTATCATCCTATCAGTCTAATCAAACTATCAGTTTATTAGCCATTCAACCTATCAGCCTATAAACATTATCAATCTATTAACCTATAACCCTACCAGTCTCTCAGCCTATCAACCTATAAACCTATCAGACTAGTAGTCTACCAACCTTTCAACCAATCAGACCACCAGCTTATTAACATTTCAGTCTATCAACCGTTCAAACCTACCAACATAAATATATTAGCCAATTGTTCTACCAAACAGCCAGCCTACCAGCCTTCAACCTATTTGCATTTCAGCCTATCACCTATCAATCAGTCAACTTATCAGCCACTCAGCCTACTAGCCTATCAACCAGTCAGTCTGCCAGCCTATCAACCAGTCGACTTATCAGCCTATCGATCTATCAACCTATCAGCCACTCAGCCTACTAGCCTATCAACCAGTCAGTCTACCAGCCTATCAACCAGTCAACTTATCAGCCTATCGATCTATCAACCTATCAACCACTCAGCCTACTAGCCTATCAACCAGTCAACTTACCAGCCTATCAACCAGTCAACTTATCAGCCTATCGATCTATCAACCTATCAACCACTCAGCCTACTAGCCTATCAACCAGTCAACTTATCAGCCTATCGATCTATCAACCTATCAACCAAACAGCCTTTCAGCCTATAAACCTATCAGCCTTATTGTATTTTTACTCTAAATCTCATCAGATCGTTCTTCAACATGAGTGTCGAGAAAGTGAGCTTCGTGAATATTATGCGGGAATACGCAAACATAAGCCAAAGGCTGTCAAGTAAGTTTGAGTTTCTTATCATTTTTAATTTTTTTTTTTTTTATCTTTATTGTGCTACGATGTTGACTGTTGGCATGGATCATTGGTTTATTTTCGCTGCTTTTTAGGTAATCAATATACAGCTGTTTTATTTCCTCATTTCTCGTAAGATAAAGGGGTGGAAATTTGAATGTTAAGGTAGAAAGATCTCATTTTGACTTTTACAACGATATATCACTTGGATTTTGTCACGTCAAATTTCTGACTTGTGCCATATTCATTTTAGAATTTTCATTTACACAAGATTCTTATCTAGTTAATAATCCCTTGTACATTCCAACAATAGCAACTAGATTAAGCCCGTGTTTTTCTATCTATAGTTGTAGTAGTACGTGTAGTATTAACAGTAGTAGTAGTGACCGTAGTAGTAGTAGTAGTAGTAGTAGTAGTAGTAGTAGTAGTAGTAGTAGTAGTAGTAGTAGTAGTAGTAGTAGTAGTAGTAGCAGTA
>RQTK01001258.1:29801-59467 GCA_003991915.1 Elysia chlorotica
TTCTTCTTCTTCTTCTTCTTCTTCTTATTCTTCAGTATTACTACTCAGTTTCAACATAATATTATTGAATATCATTAACAGGTTTGATTATGCGGATTAAAGTTTTTGTTGTTGTTGTTGTTGTAATTTACATATTTTATTATTGTTTATATACATTTTTCTTCTCTTTCTTTCTTTTTTTCCAATAACAATCAACCGTTTTTTTTACTTAAAATACCTAGTTATCTAGATCTAATTCAACTTAATGAATAATACCATTTTAAGATTTGTTGGTATAGAGAGAAAAAACGCGCACAACAACGCTAAACAAAAAAAAAACAAAAACAACAACAAAACATAACTCGCACGTCAATTGTTAGCAAATTTTAACTAAGGCGATTGTCTTTATCTAAAATTATAAAAAACAAAAACAAAAAAAAAAACAACAACAACAAACAACACATTTATGATTTAGATCTAATTCAATTTAAGTGATGATTAATTAAAAAGCTCAACTTGTGTTATAATACAGCTCTAGTAAGAAAAACTAACGGATGTAAGTAACATTGGGTCTAGTTTGAAAATTATTTATTTATACAATTTACGCTCTGAAAAAAAAATAAAACACAACAAAAAGCGAACGCTGTAAAACTTCATGTTTACATTCGCAACGAAGGCAGCCATGACAGGAACAACGGAGGCAGCCATGACAGTCCCTTCGGGAAATATTGTCCAATCAAATTAAGACGAAAGTTCTACGACTAGCCGCAAGTAAAAATAAACCCACCGAAACTTCCGCAAGCCTCATGTCTAAAAATAGAACTTACGCTAGCTCTAGTTTCGCTATGGAATCATCAGCGATACCGAAACTTTGGCAAACGAGAACTTTGTAATAATAATTTAACTTTTCTACATAATAGTTTCTTTATGACCTTAAGTTTAAGGTTTATTTTTTAAAAACGAGAAAGGAAAAAAAAACAGATGGGCTATTTCACAAACGAAACAAAGGCCGCAAAAAAATAAGAAAGAACAAACCAAAATCCTGAAAGTTTTATTAATAATTTCTTGTTGTGGGTGTGACCAAAAACTCTCCTCCTTAAAATGCATATTATTTTAGAAATACCCTACTTCAAGATACACATTACTAAATTTATGTAGATTTGTTGTAGGTTTTTTTTTTAATTCTGCTACTTGCTTCTGAGTTCTTGACTGCTGCTGTAAGTGGTTTCTTTTTTGTGGTGTTTTTGTTTGTTTTTTGTTTTGTTTTTTTTAATTAGGGGCGGGTGAATATTATTGAGTAAATTTTTAATCCGTTTTTTAAGTGAGGATACGGAAATGTAGGGCAAATGGCACAAATCTGTTTTGAGATCTAACGTCACCCGGATTGTACACGTAAATTTTAGAATAGGCTACACTGTATGACACACAATACATAATTATACACGTACATATTTTTTCCTATGACTTGTTCATATGCGTTACGAAGTTAACGAGTAAACGGAGAAAAATAGGGGCAGGGGAGGGGAGGGGGATACGACACCTTTTAATCTTCGGAGGTAGGGGTGAATTTGCTACACCTCATTATTTAGACCCTACATATAATACATTAGCTATGTGCTAGCTTACTAAAACTAATAAAAAGCCTATTTTAAAAGCACTTAAAGCCTGACGTGTTTTTATATAAGAATAAGAATTGAAATGGTTGATGTTGTCAGGTGGTTTTCCCGTTAGGTGTAGGCTAAACACGTCATTGTCAGCTTTAAAAATAGTGTCATAATTAATAATATTATTGTTGGTGTTATTATTCTTACTATTATTATTATTATTATTATTATTATTATTATTATTATTATTATTATTATTATTATTATCATCATCATCATCATCATCATCATCATCATCATCATCATCATCATCATCATCATCATCATCATCATCATCATTGTCATTATTATCATTATTATTATTATTATTATTTTATTATTATTTATGATCATGATCATCATCATCATCATTGTTTTTTATTCTGCCTCTTATTGTCGCTGTCGTTGTTACATTTTTTTATACACTAACCATAATTTTATCTTTTCTTTATGCAGAGTGGTTGCGTGAGTTGTTTTCTCTACATCCATAATCTCTAGCAAGGCTTTAACGTACAATGTAATATGTACAATATTGAGGACAGGTCTTAAGACTAATGTCTGACAATTTTACGTGCTGCTACACAGATGCGGTGCGGTGATACCACAATTCCTAACCCAGAAAGTCACAACATCCTATATGTAATCAATGAACCAACAATAATTATAGTAAAAACAGTAGGCCTATCTTGCATAAAAAAATCTGATTTAAACAATTGTATCTAATTTTTGTTTCTTTTCTTCTTTTTAATCTGCACCGAAACCAGCAAGTAGTCGACGTCAAATTCAGTCAGGGAGAGATGACGCAGAAGACGCACCGAAACTAGTTTAGCTTTTTCGGGCAATCCCGAAAGTAAACCACATTCGAGACGGCTGCCAAATACTCCCACTCAAGGCTGATTAATAAGCTATAAATAAATTTGCTGCTGCTACTGCTGCTACTACTACTACTACTACTACTACTACTACTACTACTACTACTACTACTACTACTACTACTACTACTACTACTACTACTACTACTACTACTACTACTACTACTACTACTACTACTACTACTACTACTACTACTACTATCACCATTCCTCCTCCTCCTACTAGTAGTAGTACTACTAGAGATGGTGATGATGATGATGATGATGATGATGATGATGATGATGATGATGATGATGATGATGATGATGATGATGATGATGATGATGATGATGATGATGATGATGATGATGATGATGATGATGATGATGATGATGATGATGATGATGATGATAATATTAATGCATTATACATAATGGTTTTGGTAACCGTGGCTCTGACATTGGTTACGTCAGCCGGGACTCTGACATTGGTTACGTCAGCCGGGACTATTCAACTTAATTACTAAATTAGTAAATTTATATATAGACTGTATGATACAATCATACATTGTGTGAACACGCATGCATGTACGTAGATGCCTATTTATATGCACCTCTCATTCCATTAGGTGTTGTCCATTTGAAGCTCAGATGACATAATTCATGTAATTCTCTTTAAAAGTAGCCGTGCTTTACAGGGAAATCCCATAATTATAACGATTTTTTTAAATACATGAAAGACATTTTTCATACATGAAATTTATAACACATGTAACTGACAGTAGGTGACGTGTTCCTTGCACCAACGATAATAGTAATCATTTTAATTGCTTTTTCTTTTTAATTAAATGAACTATAGAATGTGTGTTTACAAATCCTAAAACAGAGAACCTTTAAAAAAAAAAAGGCATTACCAAGCTATGCTATATTGAATTCGTAATACATGTACCATTTTATTTTCTAGTTCTACGATAAAAATATTACAATATAGTCTAATTCTTTTATCATATCATACATTTACTTAAGCATTTTTATAAAAATGAGTATGTATTTTGCAGTTTGCATTATCACATTAATTAAGCAAAATGTAATTTATTGATTGCTTCATAAAGTCGAAATGTTAAGTGCTCTGCGTTTTAGCAACATAATGGCAAAGCTGCTACATTGTGTGTATAAATGAACTTTGATTACTTTATTACTATACAAGATGTAATTACACATTGTAGGCTACATATCGCAACACTGATTAATATTGTTGGTCTGAATAGGGGTTTAACATGATGTCGTAATTTGACACTTTTTGCCTTCTACATTTACTTGTCTTTTATTTTTAGTGTATGTACAATTTGTACTATGTTTTCGTGTTGATTTTGTGTTGAGATTACACAAACGCTTTAGGAGCCAATAGTATAATATAGTTTTCTACCATTTGAAGCGGATAGGTCTGCTTTTTGAAATAGAACTACGTTGAAACTTGTACGTAGCTTTGTAATAAATCAAGCCATCGTTAAACCCTTTAAAAGTAGCATTTTCTGTTATTTCCCTTCATATATTTTCAAACTGAATAGCATTAAAAAAAAAAACATTTTTTTTAAATAAAAAGAATTTAAACACAGATTTAATTATTCAAACCATATTTGGTCAGTGTGCCCTCCTAATGTCTGACAGAAAAATAGGAAAAGAGTTTGGTTAAACATAACATCAGAATTTAAATTTATATTACATTTTAAATTTAGATATTTTAGTCTGTGTATGTAAAATGTAACTTAAAGCATTATAAGTATACATGTACATGTATGTTGATAAAGAATTCAACATAAAACTTTCACCAGAGAATAATTTTAATGAAAGATCAATCATCATCATACACAACAGGTTTTCATTTTTATTCACAGGATCAATTCAAACAAAGCAATTACAAATGTACATGAAAAACAACAAGAACAAAATTCCCAATTCCTGATCTCAATCAGATAGAGGTCTACTTCCAAAATTGGAAATGCAATCAAAATCACAATTTCAACAAAAATATCAAACTACATGCGTACTCTCAATCCAAAAATCAATTCAAAACATTCCAATTTCAAATTCACACTTTAACCATTTCTTTATGCACCACTTTATACAAAATGTATTTAAAAAAATGCACACAATAATAATAATAATAATAATAATAATAATACAGCACATAAGTATCAATATTAATTCAATATTAATAATAATAATTTTCAGGGTAAATAATCACCATTAACACCTGAAAGAAAGCAAAATGTACCGGAAACACTTCTTCAAATTCTATACATTCTATACTTTCTTTCTATTGTTTACTTGGTCAGTGATACTGAGTGAAAATAAAGTAAATAGTTTGTTCAGAAAATCAGCACTTAACTTTATCAAGTCTCAAAGCCTGTCACAGAGAAAATGAACAAAAACATGAGCTTGTTCACAGTGTAGCCGACATAAGGTTACATTTAGAAGACATTTTAATAATAATAGTAGTACAGCTAAAAAATGTGCAGGTTGCGATATTGCCTCAACATTATTCTTTAAATAACCTTTTCACATCACATGATGCAAGGCCTTTCCCTTGTAGGCACACTATTTTAGGGAATCTAAAAAAATTTGAAAAGATAAAAGCTTTGATATAATATTTTGAAATGGAAGGTATCCAGATCAATACAAAAAGGTGCGAATGTATCAACTAGCACAACATATGTGCGACGTGATGGGAAAAGGTAAACAATTACAGACCGAATACGACAAACAATTTGAAATTGTATCTCTATCAAGGATACCCTTTGAAAGAATAAGTCATTCACTGCATGCAACATAATGGACATAAAAAATGAACTTAATAGGTAATCCATAGGTTTAATATGCAATCATTTTGACTTCTGAAGTCAATTTTCATCCATCTACAGAGCATGTTTTATACTTCATTTAAGTACGTCCTAATCCAGTCGTACTTACAACATGGTAATTCAAAAAATTACATTCATAGCTTAGATAAACCTAAATTACATACATTTCAATGCATACATTTCATTAAATTAAAAAAAACAAGGTGCATTAATCTTTGAAGACCAGGTCATTTATGCTGAAGTTTAAAAAAAATATATTATGTATGCGCTCGTTTATCTTTAGAAGTGTGTCTCTACATTTGGAATTAGTGAACTCTGCAATTTTTATATTTTGTCTGTATTGCATTTTTATTGAGAGCAAAGTTATTAATTAATATTATAATAATGGTTCTTTTGTCGTAGCTCAAAAATGTTATGAACAACAGTATACATTTGTTACGATACTGTTGATTTAACCAAAGGCACAAATGCCTTAAAAAATAATTCATTTCTGTAACTGTGCAAATTATGACGTGGAATGAAGAAATTGTGATAACAGTTTTAACACAAAATACTTATTACATTGTGGAAGAAAATAGATGAAATGTTATACTAAAACAAAAAATTTCCACCACAACTTCAGAGATTAAAGCAAGTTGCCCACGTGATAGAATTCAAACATTATTTCAGTTACTTTATAAATCATAATGATTACCGGCACTTATCTCTCAAAGTTAATTAATATTACTTTAACACCCTAAGAAATGTTCACATATGTTACCCGGTATTTTAAGTTGCTGAGTTTTAAAGACAACTGTACATGTATACCCTTGACGGATAGAAAAGACTTCATGACTTGACAATGATAAAAATCAGCAGAGGAAAAAATTGAGGCACGTTGTACCGTAACTGTTAAAAATCATGTTCTTTATAACATTATTTATCATTTAAATGAGCCAACAGATCTTCTAAAACTATTACCAAGAACAATTTTCCAACGGAAAGAAAATAAATTTAAGAGAGAAAATTAAACATTTTTTGAAAAAAAAAAAAAAAAAGAAAATGAAAGTTTTGAAAAATTTACACTGCCCAGTTTTCAACAAAGGTGAAGAAAAACTTGCCCTGCTAAACTCTAGACTTGTTGCATATATAGATCAAACATTTTTACAATGTACTGTATTATTTCCATGAAATTTGAAAACCACACTATGGTCCAATACTAGGGAACAGAGAGTTGAATATCGAGTAATTGCTATTTTTCAACGGCTTTTTAACAGTTCAGCGATTGTCTGGAGGCTCAGTCAAACGAGGACAAATATGTTTTTGTACACTCTGGCAAAATAAGGTCGGTAAATTTTCGAAGCGCTGGGCGATTAAAGGATATCATATGTTAAAGGCTAAAAATGGCAAAACAAACAACTGGAGCATTGATAAAATGTGAAAGCACCAAATACAATTAAATATAATTTCATTTCAAGGGTGTAAACATGCGATCAACACATGAATGTAATTCAAAATAAATTAAGGTCTTTTGTCTTTTTTTCCCCACGTCTACAAGGCATGTTGAGGGCCCCAAACTTCAATTATAAGAGAAACAAGACAATAGAAACAACAGATTCATAAAAATCATCAAATAAGTATTGTCAAATTAACCAGTATACTTAAAATATACTGTACTGGTGGACATTTTAAATTATATGACACAAAATTGGTAACAGGATGAAAAAAAAAATAAAAACAGGATTCAGACGACATTAAATATGAAAAAAAAAAAACTTGTAGTAGAAAGGTAACTTTTTTTTCCGTTCACTACTTTGTCTAACACTGGTAATTTGATGTTTAAAGTATAATTTACTTAGACTGTCTTGACTATGCCAAAACCAAAACATGTTATGCACATAATTATATAAAACAAAGGTAGTTGTATATATCATATATAATGAGCCTCTTATTCATTGATTGGTATCACTGTACTGTACATCTTTCTCTGGGATTGGTACACAATTATTCCACAAGATAACCATCATTTGATCAGTTTGTATACAACTGCTACTGCTATTACTACAAGACTGTTTAAAAAAGATAGATATAGGTACATCATATTTTGCACTAGCTCTGTGCATTTCAAAGGCTAACGGTATGTTACAGCTTATGAAATACCACAGCTGCCCAGTCTGTTCACAAAAATGAAGATCTACAAATCAAGGCCTGAATCAATTGAACAGCCGAAACAATTTAAAAATCTGTCAATTTGAGACTGAGAATTGACTAAGTATTGACCATGGATTATTGACAAAAAAAATGAGGAGGAAAAAAGCTTGTAAAAAGTACTTATATTTAACACCTTGTGAAACTCTTGTGTTACTTCATATCATAATGAATGATCATGAGAGTGTTAACTTCTACATTTATAAACATTTAGCAATTTTATACTAAGCCTTTTAAACATGAAATGGAAACATGATGATGATGATGACATCAATACCATTGGGACCCAGATGTTTCAGAATCTACAAATACAATCATTAAACCCCTACATTAAAAAAAAAACTACCCCAATGGAAAATAGTCTATTTGCGTTTCAGCAATTTCACATACATGTATAATAATACTAGATAACATACAATTATGTATTGCAATAACAAATAAATTTTATCTTTGCTACGAGACCCTTGAACTACAGTGGAAGATTTCATGGAATCTTGATAATATTTTCTCTTAAGTTTCAATGCTAAAAAGTGTAATTACATACATTTAATTAATTGATCTAATTGCACATTTTTTTGCCAAACAAACAGGGTGGACAATTGTCTAGTTATGTATAGTTAATGATTCAAAGGGAAACATTTTTGAACAAAAGAAAAGAAGAAAAAAAAGATAGAGGATTGATGAAATGACCAGAATACTATCAGTATCACCGTGATCGTTAAGATATATCGCCTTAACAATACTAAAATTTGATTATACTTTCTCCCATGATATTGCGTAATGTCAAATTAACATTTACAATAGCTTTAATCGATTATTGAATACTGCACTGTTACAGGTATTCCAGTCACTTTACATTTTGAAGCCTGAGGTCCCATTTTTTCCTCCCATACTGCTGGAGTTGTCAGGAGCCATGATAGTACATAAAATTGTCAGACTTTTGTCTTGGGAGCCTCCCACAGTAACATTATAATCTATATATAGAGCTGAAGTTAGATGCAAAGCAACAAGCAAACAAACCCATTTTTTCCCTTCAAAAAATTAATGAATGTTATTTTTTCTCAGATTATCCTCTGCATGTATGTCTTTTTTCCTTGCTTTTAGTTTCCATATATTAAATTAAAATGCCTAGATGGTTTAAATTTTCAATGATATTAAGTATAATGTAGAAGTATAACGTTTAAGGTTGTGCTTCTATACCTTGATGGCTTGAAAAGCTGCTACTACTAGTACTAAACACACACAAAAAAACCTAAAGCAAAGACAAATAAGGGGAAACCACCTGAAATATAAATATGAACATGACATGATAATCTCCCTTAATTATATTGTAAACTTACAAGTTGTACAGTATCCTCATGCTTTTCCATCTTTTTGTCTAATTAGAACTTTGCATACCAAAATGATAGTTTCTATTTTCACTTGAAATCCACAAAAATGGGTAAACATAAATTAAATTAAATACTTTTAAATCTATAGAGATTATTCATCACACATTTTTTGGTCATTTGTTTCAGGTACTAATAAATGGGTTGCAATAAAGGAATAGAAAAAATAGAACTCCATGTTGTTACATTTCTTGCCCCAATTGTGACAGTTGATTTAAAAACTGAGCTGCATTGACCAAGTCACTGCAACCATACACAATTCTTTTTTGCATACCATGAGCACTTTTGCTCTTAGCATAGTCCAGTAGGTTTTGAAATTCAATGTAATTCCCTCCTCCTACCATAAAAACATATGCTTCCTGAAAAGGAGACCTATTTCTAGGCACAGAAGACGCATCAGCCCGCAAAAGCTTGGGATCGAAGTAGTGGAAATCGTCCGCATCTGGGAGTGACTTAAGTTCCATCAACGCATCCACTATACGCGTAGTTGGGAGATTATGCCCCTTGACTACCAAGTTTTTCACACCCTCCATAACAAACTGCGATCCTTTGGAGAGGAGACTGGAAAACATGCTGGTTGAGCTGATGCCCCCTCCTGCATACTGACTAGAAGGGGCCTGGAGCTTTGTGTATGATTTCCACCTCCGCACATACTGAATAGAAGAAATATCACAATTGGCTGCTTGCAGCGCTACACAGTATTGGTCGATCTCTGCCTCTGTAAGCGGAGGCCCACATATGAGGGCAATAATAAAGAGGCGAACTTTATCCTCAGGCTTACCAGCTTCGGGATCGGAGATTATGTCCATGAGCGATTTGTTCAGAGCTGCCTTGCTCATCATCTTTTCTTCCGTCTCAAAGTACGTGTCCAACTTCCTTGCCTTGATCTGCTCAAGAAGAGCTGTGGCAATGTTCATATGCATGTCGATTTGACGCTTCTTTTCTAGCAGTTCAGGAAGTGATGTGACAGCAGTAGTCAGACGTGCAGTGTTGTCTGATAGCATACTAATTGCTGTGTCGTCTTCACCCTCTAAACCTAATGCAGCCTTCAGCTTCTTCACTTCACCTTCTTCCTGCCTATAGGCATTCAGTTCTTCCTGCACTGCTTCTGCAACTTCAGGAAATGGGTGCCCTTTTTGTGACATCCAAATTTTATCTTTAGATGAGAGGTCATACGTTTTCTTTTTTATTCTTGGTTTCCTCGCTGGCGAATTCATGGTAGGCCCATCATCCATCACTTCTTCTATTTCCATTCTGTTTAATTGCAGATCAAGGACATCATGCCCGAGTGCCTGGTAAGTCCATGTATGATGAAGCATTGTAGCTAAGTCAAGGTTTCTATCTAGAATCACAAGGAGAGGTCTCTGAAAACTGAACTGTCCCGGTACACCCTCGGATGAAAATAGACTGTTTCTAGCATCACGTAAGTTCTCCCTTAGTTTTTTATCCAGCTTTTCTGCAACCATTTCAGCTGCATTGCCACGGGGACACCTGATAATCGGCACAATACTCAAAGTAACAAACACTGAAAACAAACTATCTACAATGCTGTCCATAATCGCTTCCATTTCAGTGTCTTTAACATCACCTTTATTAATGGCATAATAGGAAATAGACTCTCTGGCTTGGTGACGCAAAGTAAAGAGTTCATTTTCCAGAGAAATGAAGTTTAAGTTCTGGTCGAACACTTTAGCCACTTGCTGAACAGCGTTGGCTTGGATGGCTGAGTTGGCCAGGTCCTCTAACTTCTGCCTTGATACTGCAGAGATGAAGTTCAGATAGTAACTCTCATACAGTTGATTCTGAAAGTCTCTGCATATTCTCTGTATGTTATCATCTGTCGGCATAACAAAGTAAATAGCCGGCACATCAGGAATGGGATCTCGATCTGAGTGGAGACTGACGTGTAAAGTAACGCCGAAGTCTCTTAACTCTTTCACAGTCAACAAGGGAGATATGATATCTTGACCAAATCGGTCGTATACAAGTACCTTCCATTGCGGTTCAGCATTGGTAGCCTTGGTAGGAGGCTGGTTAAAGTTAAGCATTCGCTTCAAAGCGTTTACCTGCTTTTCCTGCAGACTGGTCGCCATGTTGATTGTTGATTTTTGTTGATGTCTTGTTTGATGACAGCGACACACGTGGCAGTTCCGGGAACATAACTCTGGTTGAAAATTAATGATTTAGCGGAGGGGGCGAATTTGCGCAGTTGGTAGAGCGTTGGTCATCCAATCGGGTAGTCCGTGGGTTGACCGGCAAATTTCTACTGATTGGGTCGATTCACAGATGTCTAAATAATATTAATAGATATCTGTGGGTCGATTTCAGTATAATGTGATCGGCTGAGACAGAAATATGTCTCGTGTGGCAGTACGTAACATTGTCAGACGTCAGTCTATGGACCATTCACCGTATAGAATCCTCATTGTGGATATAATAGGCATAAAACCATGGGAGAACCTTTGTCCTACTATGGATTCGATTGTTTTAGTGTTTATTACACTTCTGTTTATTCTACTAGCTAGAATGGTGGGCTTCAGTTCTCTATAGCAGAGCTTTTATTTTGGAAGCACAATGATGAAGAAAATTAGTATTATTTCATAACTAATAGTTTCATTCCAAGTTCAAGCTTATAGTCCATATGGACAAGAGGGAAAAAAAAACTTCGCCACTGCCATTAGCCTACCATACCGATTCTTCTTTTTTTAACATTTAATTATATTTAGAGCAAAGAGCAACAAAATTACAATTACATATAACTGTTTTTATCACAGCCGCGATTATCTATCTTATGTTCCATACCCAGTACCCCTTAATGAGTTACTCTTTCGGTTGAGACTATTTAATACCGATTAATGTTAGATACCGTTGCAAAAAATTAATACAGTCGATAATCGATAGTCTGCTGCAGTTGCCGCCTTCCTTTCTTCGCGCTCGCCACTTCCTTCAAAAGCTTCTCTTCATCGTATTAATTTTGAGATGTTTGTGCAGGGTACTCCTCCGTCACAACCAATCATCTGCAATTCCCTCATAGAACTACGAGTCCTTTCTGGGGGCTCTCACTTTCCTTTTCTCTTGAAGTTGAAGACATCTTTGAAGCGCATAGTTATAATGTGCAACCGGTGTATCTCTTCCTAGTTGCTAACTACCCGTAGAGGTTGTCTTTTGGTATTCGACCTTCCTTTATCACTATTGTGCATGTGGACATTCCAGCGCAATCTGCGTTGCCAAAGGAGGGTGAACATATTTAGAACATTAGGGGCCTTGTGGTAACCAGTCCCACAGCAAACGAAGACGGTGGGAAAAGAAATCTGTACCGGAGTCCAAGCATATCTCTATCCAAGACTTTCCGAGCCAATGAGCGACCACAATATCACATGCCTAAGGGGCATGGTTATGTAATCCGCTGTCGTCATGTGGATCGCGAAGCCTGTAATAGTGCGGGTCAGTAACTCGGTGTTGGAACTTTTGTCTTGCCACGATAAACACAGGATAAAGCGGATGCTCCTCAGTTACATGTAAAAGCATGGGGGCTTCTCTGCTCTCCTGTCGACATAATTATAAACGTCCAAATTTAGCACTTCATAGGCTATATTGTGGACAGACTCCAAAACTGACGACTGACAATTTTATGTGCTGCCACACACGAGACAGAGCGGGGATACCATGACTCCTGTCTCAGGCGGTCACATTAAACTGACACCGACCTAAACCGTAGGGAGTGCAATCGTCAGGGCTCGAACCCGGACCTTTTGCGTCGGAAGCCGATGTTCTACCCCAGGGAAGTTTATCGGAGAAAACACTTTATTGGTTATGTAGAACTAGACAAACTGAGGAACAAAGACTAGGCTACTCTACTGTGAAACTTAAAAGACTTTAATAATAACACTTTCCCTCGTTTTGTCGAAAATGTCTAACACAGGAACAAAGAAAAAGAAATTAATTGAATTCTATAATAATTATCAAGACATTTATATTACATCACGACGGAGTCACATCGCGTACATCGGTACATGTATGGGTGTATACTTTTTATTTGGGAGAGTAAAATCTGCGAAATTTGAATTTTACCTTTACTGGTTCAATAGATGAATTTTGGAGGAAAAAAAAAAAAACAATCTAGATGTTACAGTTGGTCTAAATCTAAGTGCGATATTTTTTTCCTCTGAGCGTGGCAGATACATTCACTGCAACTCCGTTGAGTTAAACCGTTGTCAAGTCTCCACCAGTCCACAGCCGTTTTAGCAAAATTACTAAACGTTGTATCGTTCATTTGAATTGGGATACCCTATTATCCTGAATAAAAAATATCCATCAAATTAGTTAAGTCTTCTATTAATTTGTAGACACAAATATATCATAATTAAAACGATTTTCACAGCACGAACAAAGTAAAAAGTATTAAGAGCATCTTTCGATTGGCACCAGAAACGTTGAAACGGTATAGATTTAAACTACCGTGTGTCTCTTCCGGCAAGTTGCGGGAATTTGAGTAAAATCTCAAGCTATCTCAACGAGATTCATTTCACATGTGCGAAAGAGAAAAGATGGCAGACCAAATGGAGGTAAATCTGAAGTAGCTTAGTCCCATAGACTTATTATATGAAGTAACCCGTATACATTAAGTCATTTTCATATCTCGCAAACACCTTGGTTCATAAACGACACATAGGTCGCAACATTTTACTGTTTTATAATCCAAATTTACATGAAATAGCGTAGCCAAATTGTTGGTCTGTCGATCCTTTGTTCTGGACAAACCAAATGGCTGTTAGGACTATATCTAGATCTAGATTAGTTTGAACAAAGCCTAGGATCTAGATCGAGATCTAGATTTATATTCTATAGTTTAACGTTTCTGCATATCTTCATAGTTTTAATAAAGGTAGAATATAGATCTAGAATCTACCTCTAACAAAGCAGACATTGTAAAAGGGTTTACTCAGCCTGACTGGAGGAATGGAATGGTCTCAAGAGTTTTGGCGTGTAGCACTTGATTCTACGATGAGCACAGCGCAAGAACTTTACACTGATGGGAACACACTTACACAGGGTAGTGGATAGGGTGGAAACTATGCAGTTTTCTTTTGGAATTCATTTCCCCATCAGCAAACTGTGGTAACTCACTTTGATGATAGAAACATCGTTATAACTAGGCCTACTGACTGTATTTTGATCCGATGATACTTTGATAGTGAACAAAGCACAGCACACTGTATAGAGAGCTTTTTATATTCTCTGTGAAATTCAGGAACCATTAATAGGCAATGAGCAGTACATTATCACTCAGGATTAGGGTTGATAAGTGAAAGACACGTTGAGGGTCTGTTGCTGGTAATAGCGCCTCAAGGCCCTATAGATTGATGTAGATCTATGGGCACTTCTTCGCTTTATACCCCAAGCTGATTTCACTGGTCCACCATCTTGTCTATTTTGTTTCGTTATCGAATGGATACTAGTAATGGCAGTTTATCGAAATGACGAACCCAGAATAATCGATTAGGGGGAAAAATTGAAAAGGGCGAAACAAGAAGAGACTTTGTAACTAAACTGGCCAGAGTGGGTAAATTACATACGAAGAGACAAATAGGGTGTGAATAGAGTTTTAGGTCTGCAATAAGCTCTGCATTTCATCTTCCTCAGATAATAAAACTCAGTGTAGGCCTAATCGAGATAGATATTGTTATTTTTTATAAGGCTGTGTCTATTTGCCAAATATGGTTATTTTCCGCCTAATCGAGAAAATACCTGTAAACTTTTTTTTTATAAATGGTGATTACTACGCTCTATCGAGATAAACATCATTCCGCGCATCCTATCGATAGCGAAAGTAGACAAGATGGCTGACCAGTGAAATCAGCTCGGGGTATAAAGCGAAGAAGTGCCGATCTATGTTGTGGATTACTAGATCTACACATTTTTAAGAATTGATTTAAACTTAAAGAAGAGACTTTAAGGACAGTGATCAATAATCTAGACCTAGACTTTAAACAACACATCTTATTAATGTAAAAAGAACAGAACTAAGAGGTATAGTGAGATGGCTTTCAGTGCACCAAAAATTTCTAACAGTCTATCACAGCAATTGACTTGAGAGACTGACTCACATTTACAAGCAATGTTTAAAACAACGTAAAAACTTAGGCCTATTTGTTTGATCACTTCGGTTAAGTATGAATGTATGCAAATAATGTTCTTGTAAGAATGGGTGCCTTTTTTTTGGTAATGTTTTGACATTTATTTTTATCTATGTTCTATGTCATATTTTCTTTTTTAAATGAGATTTTAATGTGTAAAAGCACCATAAACTGAGTTTATTTGATATGGTGCTCTGTAACCTATTAAAATTATTATTATTGACAGTCAACAGCATAGACCTACCCTAGCTCTTCTTCTGTGTGTCACTCCACAATTTAGCCTATATAGTGCTGGCGTTGGAATATTAGAACTTAAGTCTGCCCTTTTTTTGCGGTATAGCTAAATAGCCTCTTTGGATTTTAGGAAGTAAAAAAGAAAAACACCAATCCGTCAGTTGTTTTGATTTCAATTTGTATGTTTTTTGTTTTTTTATTGTTTCAGGCAACCACTGAAAATTGCAGTGACAACTCAAACACAAATGCAACAGTTGCACCAGACACAGACATCAAAAGCAATGGGCATATGAAGCCGGAAGAGATGACCTCAAAAGACTACTATTTTGACTCCTATGCTCATTTTGGTATTCACGAAGTAAGAATTGAAATAGTTGATTACAATATAAACAATTTTAAAAACCACATTCTATTTGCTGGTTAGTGATGTACATTTTTTTGTGTGGATATATTTATAGTTTTAAAAATGAACATCTAGAGACACACTGAAATCTTCTCTAATTTTTTCATAATTTTTTTACAAGCTATTTGTACCTCACAAAATGTTTTTGAAATGATGAGATAAAAATAAACACCTAGTCATGTTTTGATTTTCACAAAGGCTCCTACTATTTGTACCTCACAAAATGTTTTTGAAATGATGAGATAAAAATAAACACCTAGTCATGTTTTGATTTTCACGAATTCTTCTAAGCAGAAGAGTTCAACCAAGTTGGTTCAGTTGGTACATAATCAAGTAAAATGAGTTGAGTTAAAAACTAGAACATATGGAGTTGATAAACAATACAATTGAGTTTAGCACAGTTTGTTTTTTAAATCTTTATAACACTGTTGCACAATCATCACAATGGTTTTGTCTTTTGTTTTCATAGGAAATGTTGAAGGATGAGGTCCGAACATTAACCTACAGAAACTCCATGATGTACAATAAGCATCTGTTTAAGGATAAGGTTGTGCTCGACGTTGGGTGTGGGACTGGCATTCTGTGCATGTTTGCTGCAAAGGCTGGTGCTCGAAGGGTCATTGGGGTAAGTTTTTGTTTGATTATAGAAATGTGCTTATTATTTCATTCACAAACTTTAAAGGAAATTATTTCCAATGTGCAATTATAAAGTTTTGTTATGCAATGCATTTTTATTTTATTACTGATTTTTTTAGGGTGCCTTCTTTATATGATGTTCAACATGCTCAATATTTATATTTATGGTTTTACATGACATATAATTATGTATCTTTATACTTTTGTATTTTGTTGATTTATATGTAAAATAATCCATTTATGCTAGTTATGCGCAGAACATATTTTCAAACTGGATGAACAAGTTGACCAAACTTATCCTGCTTCACACCCTTTTAATAATTTTGTGAACATTACACTCAAAACAAAGTATTGATTTTGAACATAATCATAATTGCATTAAAGTTATACATATTTTAATTCATTATGTGCAATACTAAATTATATAGACAATTCTTGATTAAAACATGTTTTGGAATGATTATCAAATATTTTCTTATTTACTCTGATGCAGATTGAGTGCTCAAGTATAATTGACTACGCTCAGAAGATTATTACTGCAAACAATTTCGATCATGGTGAGTCTCTTCTGTTTTATTTTCAACCAACTTGATAACAGTCCATAACTCTGAACTGGATACACAGACATGCAGCTAACAGCTTGCATTCCCTAAATTAGGCGTTTTAAAGACATGTAATACTAATGTAGCTGACAAGTTGTATAAAATTTATTCATTTTCTAGTTACATAAGGCCCACACAATTTTGGGTCACTGTCATATTCTTTAACAAATTTGATCATTTTGGTGAGCCTTTTTATATTGGCAGCATTTAGTCACTGTTTTTTTTTTTTTTCAACTGAATTTTATAACCTTGAACAGGTTATAGCATTGAATAGCTTTGATTCCTTAAATAAGCAGTTCTAAAGCAATGCCCGTTACTGAAAAGTTATAATACATTTTTTTTCAAGTCACATAGACCCACTCAATTTTGGGTTATGTATATTTGACATTATTTTTTTATGAAACTTTGAAATCTATGCAGAAATTTTAAAAAAATCCTTTTTTTTTCTTTCTCATTTCTGGAAATACAGTAATCTCTCTTGTAAGAGGTAAAGTTGAGGAGGTGTCTTTGCCGCCTGACATTGAGAAAGTGGACATCATCATCTCAGAGTGGATGGGCTACTGCCTGTTTTACGAGTCCATGTTGAACACAGTCATTTTTGCCAGAGACAAGTGGCTGGTAAGAAAAAAACCCTTTTAATTTACTCTTGTGTTATACGTGAAAACAATGTGTTCAAATTTTGCGAACCCTGAAGGCAGCTAGAATTCAATCTAGCGATTCCTCAGGAAAATATGTTTCATATACTTTTTCATAATCAAATCATTTAGATTTGGTTTTGAGAAGTGCTAAAAAAGATGTACAATTTTTTTTTAGTATTATTATTGGGTTTTGGATTGAGACATCCTATTTTTTTAGTGTGTCTAATCACCTTAAATCAGTTGTGGATCTTAAAACTATGTAATCACTTTTATTTTCCACTTAAAAAGTTAATGTTGATGCTACTATGATAAAATAGCATTTCTCACTGTTATTCTCTAAAGTTTCAAATTTTTTTTCTTTCAGGTACCTGGAGGCTTGATTTTCCCCGACAGAGCCACCCTGTACGTGACAGCCATTGAAGACAGACAGTACAAAGATGAGAAAATAAATTGTATGTCTTTCTCCTCTCTATTTCTGTGTTTCTATTATCATCAAATATTCTAATCATTTTTTTTATTCTATTGAGCTTAACTTGAACAAATTTTTATAAAACCTTCAAATAGATGGGATAGATTTTTTTTCTCTTCCGAATACATGCTATAGACTTGCTAACGTTACGGTTCTGACATAATTTGTGATGCCAAAGTGCAGCAAATTACGCCTTACGGGTGGTCCTTGCTGTATTACGACTAGTTGAAAATAGTATGTTGTATAACTTCTAGTTTCTAGCCACTGGTTCAGATGTGGTCCAACAAAATCTTTGATTTTTCTGTTCTATGTTATAACTGCTTTCCTCTTGGGACTAAAAAAATGAATAAAAGATGCTCTTAACACCTCTCTTATTAGTTACTATAATTATACAATATTGCTAATGTTTTTTCCAGGGTGGGATAATGTATACGGCTTTGACATGAGCTGTATACGAGATGTTGCCATCCGCGAACCTCTTGTTGATGTTGTGGATCCCAAGCAAGTGGTTACCAACTCATTTTTGGTAAAGGTAAGTGCTCCAATTTGTTATGGGTGTCTTTTTTTGTGTGCGTGCAAATTCCATATTGATGTATAAAAAAATAATTTTTTTATTCTCAGTGTGTTCCAGATTTTTCATTGTTGAATAAAAAAAACTTTGTTTTTATAAATCACTGATCATAATTTTTTCGCGAATCCTTCTACCTTGCCTTCACTTGCGGAATTTTGCCCTTGTGGGGCTATTAAATTCGATTGATAACAGGGTGCGTTTCGATGAAATTTCCTCCTTTGTAACCATTCTGCATTGTGATTACTGGTGTGTTTTCTTAAATAAAAGTTGATTTTTTCAGACGGTAAAATTTTTTTTAGAATCATTTTCTTAACTGCATTTAATATACGCTCTGTACTCATTCTTTTTTTTTTTAATTGTACACTTTAAACGAATGGGAAACTAAAATTACCTATCAACGGCATATGCAAGAGTATGATTTTTTTTTTTCTTCCTTTGCAAATTTAGGAGGTTGACATTTACACAGTCAAAGAAGGTGACATTGCTTTCACAGCACCTTTCCACCTGACCTGCAGACGGAATGACTATCTCCATGCGCTGGTCACTTTCTTCAACATTGAGTTCACAAAATGCCACAAGCGAACTGGCTTTTCAACGTGTAAGTGTTTACTTCTGTTTGTTAAGAGGATAATATGAATATATAGATTTCTTGACTTAATTTTGCACAGACGTTCATCCCTTTTTGAAGAGAAAAAAGATCACATTTCTACAAACTTGACACTTTTATAATATTGGAAATGAGGTACAGTACAACTCAACGACTTAGCTGATTATTTTTTAATATTTTGTTGGATGTATGGTTTGTTGCAGCCATTTGAGACTTACTTCTGCCAATACCATACCTCCTTTATAGGATATTACCTTGATGGTGTTGAGCCAGTCACGCCCCCACCGGGGGGTTCAGTGCCCTGGGGTAGAACATCGGCTTCCGACGCAAAAGGTCCGGATTCGAGCCCTGGCGATTGCGCTCCCTACTGGTTGGGTCGGTGTCAGTATAATGTGACCGGCTGAGACAGGAGTCATGGTATCCCCGCCCTGTCTCGTGTGTGGCAGCACATACAATTGTCAGACGTTAGTCTTGGGGTCCGTCCACAGTATAGCCTATATAGTGTTGATGTTGGGCGTTAAACCAACTCAACAAGTTGCAGCCATGTGTGGCTCACATCTTCCAATGTCATACCTCCTTTATAAGAGTTAACCTTGATGGTGTTAAGCCAGTCACGCCCCCACCCATCCACCTACCACGTTCACTTTGCCTTTTCTTTCCCAACCACACACACACAAATCACATTTTAAACTGGCTGCTTTAACTCTTTGGTTTCGTATCTTGCTTGAAATTGCTGGTTTTGATCTCTGGCATGGACAAATATTTTCTGGGCTCCTTGTGTCAAACCAACTTAAAATGGGTAACTGGAGCTTTATGAACTTTCCTTGATTCCCATTATATTGTAATTTCACTTCACTTCTCTACCAGCCCCAGATGCCCCCTACACCCACTGGAAGCAAACTGTGTTTTACCTGGGAGATAATGATCTCACCATCAAAAAGGGCGAGGAGGTGGACGGAGTTATTCAGATGACACCTAACAAACAGAACAACGTGAGTGATTTGGTTGTCAATATAAGTTTATTTTTTAAAGTAGCCATTCAAGAGCTCTCCTCAGGAGTTATGATAATGTGGGTATAATTAACCATAAATTATTCTAAAGATGTTTTGAAGGCTGTGAAAATAAAATTCTACAAAGATCTAAAAGATTATATATCTTCTTTTCAACTGTTGAGTAACTATTGGACCTGTGTTTAAAAAAAAACTATGGACTTGAAAAGTTGGAGATGAAATAGCGCTTAGCTAAGATGACTTGGGGTACGGAAAGGATAATAGGCATATAATGACAAGAGAGCAGTTGAAGAAAAGTAACTTAAATTTTTAAAGGGAAAAGCAGACTGTTGGAGATTCTCATATGGAGAGGAGAAAAGGTGTATAAAATCTGGTGGATTCTGTTGTCCTGAAGTGATTTAATAGTAATTGGTTTGAGGTGATATGGGCAAAGTCTGGGGTCGTAGTAACACATGTTTCAAACATTACTGTCCAAGGAAACTAGGAGAAAGTAATAATCCCATTTTTACATTCAGTTCTATATAAATTATAATGTTCTATTGAACACTTTTGTGATTATGCTTAAAATGTTAAGTGCTTTGAGGGAAAGCGCTCAATAAATAAATATAATAGTTTTATTATTATAATCATATGCTCTGTCTGTTTGCTCTTTCAGAGAGATCTGGACTTCAGTATCAGTCTTGACTTCAAGGGAGAGCTGTCTGAGGCACAATGTTCTCTAAACTACAAGATGAGGTAGAGGGCGGGGTGATGGCTACATGGCTTCTTGTCAACAGGGACTCAACTTATTTGTATTGATGTGCAAAACTGGATCCTGCTGCTTTATCACAACAAAGTGGACTCCAATGCAGTTTATGAATTCACCTTAATTTTAAGACATGTTCACAATTTTTACATAGTGCCGTATTGAATAAACCTGTCTTAAGGTTTGTTATAACTTGAACTTTTTTTTTCTTTTTTTTTTTTGCTTTTTTGCTAGGGCTGGTTTGAAAGAGGACTATATCTTGGTATTTTGTTGTCCTTTTTTCATGCTATTTTTTTCCACAGTGTAAAATCATTTTTGAAGTTAAGCTAATGTCACGTATAACAGATGTTTATGTTAGAGCTTGATTTATCCATGTCACCTTTTCAAAGATATATAATATAGTAGTGTTCGCAAAGAAAAGGCTTGATATTACCATTGTTCTCTCATAAGTAGACAAAAGTTGCTTGGACTATAATTTAATGAGGAAGTGAATGCAGTTCTTGTCTTCTCTTCGATGGTCGGATGTATTGATCACTAATTAAAGAAACAAGCGAGACTTACTTGTAAGTTGATGATTGTTTCTGATTTAGAGTTTGTCGACAGGAACGGGGTGGTAAGATGAGAGACACACAGCGCTGATCTAGTCACACTTTAGATAGCTCAAATCATGGTTGGTTTAAGAATATGCCACAATACAAGGAGTTTGTCATTAAATACTGGAACCACGCAAGCGGTCTACAAATCAATCACAGAACTAGGTAGTAGCGCGGGGAGATGAGCTCTCCTGCTAAGAGAAGCGTGTGCTATCGGTGCCAGCGAAGTGTGAAGTGACTAGATCAGCGCTGTGTGGCTCTCATCTTTGCAGGGAGTGCCTGGCGGCAAATGAGGTGAAATTTGATGTCGTTTGGTCAGCTTGAAGTAAAGACTAATCAGTTTTCCTTGTAACTTTTGCTTATTGACAATCCCATCTCAAGACTCTTTATCGGTGGTATGCATGAAGAATTGAATTTAGAATAAAATTAAGAGCACTAAAACTACTCAAAATTATGTTTTGACGCAATTTAATCATTTTAGGACTGTTTTCTTTTTTATTAATGCTTGTTGAAGAAATTAATTTTTAGATGGTAGAGGCAAGATTCAAATAGAATATGTATTTTTTGGCTTGCCTGATTTGAATAATTACCATCCACCATCATATGATAATCGCCAATTGTTTCATAAATGATGTTATTATTATTGTTATAGCATATTATTATTCCATGGTTAGTTTTTCTTGTTAGATTTCTTGTTTTCTTTATTACAGCCTTTGCAAATTGGAACGGTTTATAGTATTATACGTAAGATAGAAGTTGACCAAGATATCGCTTTAGAAAAGTTCATACATAGTTGTTAAACTTTAAAATCCCTTGGCTTCATTTTGGTAGAGTATTTCTGCAAATATTACAATGCGCTTTTGCAATTTTTTTTTCTTGTTTAGTTCGGAGACCAGGTACTGTGGAAGTACCCAAACTTGTTTGGTGTTAATCTTTAATGCAACCATTACAATAACTTTCATAATTTTTCATTCATTTTAACTAAAATTTAAGGACATGAATTAGCCATCTGTTTTTATTTTTTTGTTTTTGTAATAAGTATAGGAAGTTGATACCTGCTGGAGCCTTTTTGGACATGTGAAAGTTTTAGACACCAATTTGCATTTTAATATGGTTTGGTTCCAATTTTTACTTTTTTTTTTTCTCATGTTTTTTTTTTTTTTTTCAGTAAATTTTTAATGCTGAAAAGTCATGGTTGATGTACTTCAATAAATTACGCCTTTACATGTTTCTGTGTTCAAGTTTGGTTGCTTATGCATCTGTATTAAAAACTATTTGTATTCATTTGTAACATTGTCTTTTGTTTCTTCATATATAATTTGGTTTTCATGCAATATTAGCATTTCTTCATATTATTGTTTCTTTTGCATTTTTTTTTTAAATTAACGTTATAAGGAAATGTTCATGAGCCTTCCTAAGGCAGCCTGGTAGTAGTAGTACATTTCTACTCTCATGGCATGGTCCATGGGCATACCGATACATTTTCCACCAAAGGCGCTCTTCATAAAACAAACTTAATCTGTATTCAAAGAGACTTATCCAGACAAATTATAATTTCATTAATGGAAAGAAAAAAAGATTTACATGTAGTAACTATCAGCATAATGTCCCATCTTAACATTTTTTCCAGTCTCTATCTAAAAAAATTGATCACATTCTGTTTATATCTAAGCCTAGGAATTAGGAAATTTACAAGAGAATGGAATCGGGAGAAAAAAAGATATGTTTTTCTTATTTTTCTGACATAAGGAAATTAGGAGATAATTAATTTCACTTAAGAAAGCACACAACTTTGATATGCACACTAATCTGGTCAAAATACCCTGGCTAGATATAATTTTAAACAGAAAAAAAAATTAAAAGTAAGCATATTTTAAATGAATTAAACAGCATGAGGTCAAATAACTTAATATTCAATTGTCAATTTTTTTTTAAATCCTGGGACCTTGATTTAAATTTTCAAGTAAAAGTTTACAAATAATCAAACACAAAATCAACCAATCAAAACAGTTTACATTGAAACACTTCCTAGACATTATACGTGTATTTGTGAACGTTTCAAAGCGTGAACTGAAACAGTTGATTATCAGCAGCATTTGCTCTTTCTGATAAAAAAGATATCAAGTACAGGAGTCAGTGAACACTCTTTACATTTGAAAAAGAAATAAAATCCATGCCCGATTCAGCTTTATGTTTTTTTTTTTATAAAAAGAAAATACTTGCTGTAATACTAATAGTATACATATTAGTACAAATAGGATTCAAGAAACTACGTCGTTAATTTTTAATGGTTCGTTGAAGCCATGTGTAACTCACTACTGCCAATATAGATAAGTAGTGTAAAGAGGCCATTTCTGCTGATCAGTTCAAATCAAACGCCTTTACTGTGGGCAAAGGTAAACGGCATTAGGAGAGAGAAAAAGTGCCGATGCTCGGAAGAGCGTCGGAGCAAAATCGCATCTTTCTGTCACGTCGCTGAGGATGGGGAAGGGTCCTGAAGATGAACCGTCATACTTGACAAAGACAGTGCCTCTCATGCCTTTGTAGGAGTAGGCTAAAATGTATCAACTTCAGAAGTTGGGCGGGGGGGGGGGGGGGGGGGGGCGCAGCCAACCTTTGTAGTAGTGTATGGAGGCCACTTTCGCTGACCAAGTCAAACGCATTCGTCGGATAAATGAAGGCGAGGTAGAGTGGTTGTTGTATCTACTCACGACACTTTTCCTGCATCTGTCGTACCGTGGCGAAAACATGTCGACAGTTGACCTTCCCGATCTGAAATCACTCTGCCCTATGGATAGGGGGCGCGGTGGTCCAGGGGTAGAACATCGGTTTCCGACGCAAAAGGTCCCGAGTTCGAATACTGGCTCTTGCGATCCCTACTGGTTGGGTCGGTGTCAGTATAATGTGATCGGCTGAGACAGAAGTCATGGTATCCCCGCCCTGTCTCATGTGTGGCAGCACATAAAATTGTCAGACGTCCATCTTGGGGCCCGTCCACAATATAGCCTATATAGTGCTGCTGTTGGACATTAAACTATAGTGCTGCTGTTGGACGTCAAACCAACCCAACCCAAGCCCACCCTATGGATAGATGCGTTAGGAAAACAAAACGAAAGTTGCTACATGTACTTATAGTTTTGCTTTTACTCTTACTTTCGGTTTTACAGAGCTTTGAACCTTGGGCCTTGGCCTGTTGAACCGTCAGCGAATAACACAAAATTTAACCTGTGATAATAGTAAGTTTAACCCAGTGTGTTAGGGATTTAGATTTAGATCTAGTACAGTTCTAGACGCAACCCAGATAGATCTAGATCTCGATCCTGGTTCTCAGGATCTATTTTGTCGAGAGGATAAATGACATCAAGATCTAGATCTAGAAAGATATACTTCGGACCACGGATTCAACGAACTAGCTTCTTTATTTTCAATAGTTCGTTAGATGCAAGGTTATTTGAAGCTTATGGATCTGAAGGGTCTTCGCTGGCCTTATTTTACATTTACTTTATTGTACCTTAGAAGTGGTGTCGCCAATGATACACCCAACTTCTACGTAGGAATTTCCCCTATTTCCTTTTACCCTTCTTTCCTAACTACACCTATACACAATACACACACATCCTCTCCCCCATTAGCTCGCTCTCGTCAAAAAATATTTTCCAGCTTTTACTGTACAACACACTACATAATGTTGCCCATTACTAACTCGAGAAATGCTTTTCTTTAGTGACGAGTTGGCGGGACTTTGGTACACTTTGGGGGGAGGGGTAAGGAAGATTAGAAGGAGTTTTAAGATGGGACATTGTTCAGTTAAAATGAGTGATGAAACTGGGAAAGAATTATAATTACCTTTAAACTCTAGTTAAAGACTCATGCATCTACTCTAGTCATTCCTCTTGCCATCATTTATAATTAAGTTGTTTTTTTTAACATTCATGAATCATTGTTTTTGAAAATATGTGTAGAATATAGGTCTACTATAATATGTATTTGAAAAAATAAAGTAGATCATCCTACCAAAATACATTTACATTCTACATAACTGTTCATTTCATTTTTTTTTCAGTTAAGGAATGGAACAACTAAAAGGCAATTTAGCAAGCAAGAAGGAGGAGGAGCCAAAACAAGTGGACAAGAATTGTCTGTTTTGTAAAATAGCCAATGGCCAACTGCCAGGCTCCCGTGTCTTGTATGAAAGTGACGGTATTGCAATATTCAAAGACATCAGACCAGCTGCCACGCACCATTATCTTGTCGTTCCACAGAAGCATGTGAGCGATCCGAAAACACTGAGGCGTGGCGACGCAGAACTTGTAGAAAGACTCGTTACTTGTGGTCAGGAGTTTTTAGTGAAGCAGGGAGGGGATGTTTCGGAGACGAGACTCGGATTTCACTGGCCGCCGTTCAATACGGTCTCCCATCTCCATCTCCACGTGATTTGCCCTGCATCCAGTATGGGTTGGCTGGCGTCTCTGATTTTTAGGCCTAATTCTTTTTGGTTTGTGTCTGCATCCTGGTTGATAGATAGGTTAAAGAAAATGTAATAATTGTTAATTCATATTATTTTTTGGTTTAAAAAAATCTTAAAGTTTTTGTTGTATGGGAGGTTAAAGAAAATGTAATAATTGTTAATTTCATATTATTTTTTGGTTTAAAAAAATCTTAAAGTTTTTGTTCTATGGGATGTAAAGAAAATGTAATAATTGTTAATTTCATATATTATTTTTTGGTTTAAAAAAATCTTAAAGTTTTTGTTCTATGGGATGTAAAGAAAGTGTAATAATTGTTAATTTCATATTATTTTTTGGTTAAAAAAATCTTTAAAGTTTTTGTTCTATGGGATGTAAAGAAAATCTAATAATTGTTAATTTCATATTATTTTTTCGGTTAAAAAATCTTAAAATTTTTGTGGTCTGGGCTAGGATATTATGTTATTTCTTACATGTTTTGTCTGTCACATAATTAATTTAAGTTAAACTAAAAAACAAACAAACACACAATTTACACAAAAAGTGATACCTTTGAATTTCAGAAAAGTCATTTGAACTTTAAAGTATATTTAATTCTTCTCACCCAACATTTTATTCCACATTAAGGCTATACGGACCCTGAAGCTTAGGCAAACCATTGTGTGCTACATTGATAGTATAATGGATCATTATACTAATTGTAATTGATTTCAGTTTTTCTTAAATTATTTTTGTTTCTTGCAACAGAGCCTAATAATGTGGAATAATTGTACATAACAAGTGAGCTGATGTTTGAGTGATACATTATGTGTTTCAGTTGTTTCTTAAACTCTAGTCAATTACATTGTACATCAATGTTGTACATGTACCAGGGTACAACAAAAGAAAACAGTAATACAGAAACCCCTCCCCCAAACAAAATACAAGATTATTGCCTGTGATATCAAGACTTTATTATTACATTGACTTTTAATAATGGATATTATAACATGTGCCAGGCAGTGAATGGTATATAAACTTTATGTTTGTACATCATTTAATAGCAGTTACTAATACATTTGAAGGGGCAATTATAAAAAAATAAATTGTACTGTACTACATGTAACTACATGTACTATACATTTTTACAAAAATCATCAAAGACTATCTGAATTGGCTGCAGTGAACACTTCTCTGCGTAATGAATTTTATAATGATCTAACTCTATTAAATTATTACTATAGTTAGAGCACATTGTATTGACAGAGTATATTGCTAAGCCTACTCAGAGTACACAACAACAATGTAAGCTGACCTGAATGTGTCTAGTGATAAATGATATATACATTTCATAAATCATGGCTTTCATAGAACAAGCCAAATCACCGAAATGGTTGAATTGAACGCATTTTAGTGTTATAAAAGTAATACTAATAGTGATATATGTCTACTAAGCTATTGCGATGGTTAGTTCAGATTTATACTCAGAGAGTGATATTGTTTGTTCAGCCTTCTCAGGATACACTGCAACAATGAGAGATGATCCAACGGTTCTCACGATTTTAATGGTATAATTCACTTGGACTCTAAATGCAATTTGTTGTCTACGTTAGTGATTTTGCCTCCTAATTTTGGAAGCCTCGAATTAAAGAAAAAATGTTTGTTTACTTCGTAGACATTGCCTGTTGTTTTAGAAAGCCTCGAGCGATTGGAGGTAGATTTTTCTTTACATTGTTGTAAACATTGAAAATAAAGTATCCACCAATTTACTACACATTGTCCTTTTTTATGCTCCGGCCGCAAGAAATGGAGAGTTGCGTGTCTGTCTGTCTGTCTGTCTGTCTGTCTGTCTGTCTGTCTGTTTGTCTGTCTCTCTCTCTCTCTCTCTCTCTCTCTCTCTCCCCTCTCTCTCTCTCCCTCTCTCTCCCTCTCTTCCTCTATATCTCTCTTTGTCTGTCCATCTGTATGTGTATATGCATGTCTTTCTGTTTATCCGCCTCTGCGTCTTTCTCTCCTTTTCTCCCTTTCTCCCTGTCTCTCTTTCTCTCTTATTCTCTCTCCCCATTCTCTCTATATCTCAATCTCTTTCTGCCGCTCTTTATCTACAAATGTATAAATTCACAAGTATACTGCGCATGTTCTTTTGTATGTTTTATTATTTTTTGTTTGTATCCCGTCAGGCTGGGAGATTCATTTTTTGTTATGCTTGTGGGAGGAGGATGTGTGATTAGAAAACGTTGTTGTATGCTTGACTGTCGATGTTGGTGCCTTGTGCTTTTAATGCCTGTAGAGCATAAACCTTCTCGATGAGCCCTGCGATCAAATGCTAAAATTAGGAGATTTGACATGCTAATGTTTGTTCCCACTCGCCGATTTCGCCTAGTCGCTGAGTGAGTGAACTCATTATGTTTGGACTGGTCAAAATTTCATTGACAATTTTCTCATCGAAGAAGTACCGTAGAAAAAATCGATTTATTTTTTTTTTATATCATAGATAAATATTCAATGGTTCATAGAGCAGAAATTTTTGTTCTTTTCGTTGTAGGCCTGTGTGAAATTGAGGAGTGCTCTGTCTCCTCTGTAGGGACCCTAAGTTGATATAGATTATGGTGCCTATTCCATGTATAGGTGGACACATCTCGGCCTGTGAAGATCTGTCGTGTCTCTTTCATGTATCGTGGGGCGCGGTTGCCCTAGGGTAGAGCATCGGCTTCCGACGCAAAAGGTCCGGGTTCGAGCCCTGGTGATTTTGCGATCTATTGGTTGGGTCGGTGTCAGGTTAATGTGACCAGCTGAGACAGGAGTCATGGTATCCCCGCCCTGTCTCGTGTGTGCCAGTACATAAAAATTGCCAGACGTCAGTCTTGGGGTCCGCCCACAATATAGTATATATAGTGCTGCTGTTGGATGTTAAACCAACTCAACTTCAACTTCAACTACTAGTTTTATATATCGTGGTACATGTGCAAGACGAAAGTACCATTTCACAAAATTTTCGCCCACCAGCACTCTCGCAAACAATAACGACTTGTCCTTAGGCTGAAGTACAGACCAAAGACAGTAGAAGTCACAGAATTGACCTCAGTGAATACATCTCGGCGTAATGAATGTAACAACCATTACTATACAATGTAGTTAGAACACGTCGCACTGAGATAGTGTTTTTGCTAAGCCTACTCAGCGTATACAACAACAATGTAAGCTGGCCTGAATGTGTCTAGTGTTAAATGATAATTATGCAGTCCATTATTATTGTAAGAAATCATGGCTTTCACCAGAACAGGCCAAGTCCCTGAAATGATTTGAGTTAACGCAATTATTTTAGCGTAAAATGACTGACAGTGATCTAATAATTCAGATTTTTCCCAGAGAGTATTTTTTTTTGTTTATCCTTGGAAGCCTCGAAGTAAATACAAATGTTTGTTTACTCGGTGACTTTGCTTGTTGTTTTAGAAAGCCTCGAGCGATTTTTAGGTCGATTTTTTAAAGTCGTTGAAAGCATTGAAAACAAAGTATCCACAGGTTCATAACAGATTGTATTTCTTGTTACTACCAAAATACTGGATTTATACTTCGATCACTGGCTTTGGGATCGTACTTATATGGAGAAGTGGATAGATGTCTCTCTCTCTCTCTCTCTCTCTCTCTCTCCCTCTCTCTCTCTCCC